>VMBQ01000834.1:222394-241839 GCA_007657795.1 Dreissena rostriformis | reverse complement strand
TAAAATTAGATTAAATGCAATACCTGACAAAGAAATGTTTTATTGCGTCATACGCAGTCATGTAAAAAACGTGCTTCACGGGGACTTTCTGAAACCGGGCAAAAATGAAAGTGAATTTCTGTTAACAATTACTCGGCGTTTGCATGTAAATAAATCGTCTGGATTATTAAATTAATTTCTCTCACACGTGCGAACATAAACTGCTTTTAATTTTTTACTCAGCGATGTTGGACTTCAGATGTGTGAACAACTATCCTTTGCCCTTACGCAGCGGGAAATAATGACGTAGTAGATTAAAGTCAATTAACAACCACATTAAACAATGCCGCCTTTTCGGTTTGACCGCGAACGTGACACAATCGATATGATTACAGGACCCCTGTTAATTGATCGATTTTGACACGTAGCGTAGTCTGCCTATTCGGGTAGGCATTGTCATGGAGACGCTGCATATATACACAGATTCGAGGTGCAGTTAAGCCTAAGATAAGGTACATGTATATATGGATTTTTGTAAATTCCGGGACATTTGACAGATTTCCGGGACACCGGGACAAGTTCTTCATTTCCGGGACTGTCCCGGACAATCCGGGACGTATGGCAGGTATGCTTAATTACCCGTTGTTGATGTAAATTGAGCCAGTATCTCAACATATACACATAGACAATGGCTACTAAGATCTTAAAATTATATGATTACATATTTTGATTTTTTCTTTGATAAATACTTAAACTTAGTTTCTTTTTGGAATAATACATATTGAACCTTTACCATCTTGATCACATGTTAATATTTTTAATCTGATGATGACCAAATGATGACAAGTAACCAATGGAATTAACATTCATTGATTTCCATCATTTTTATTTGCCACTTTTCAATGCAGCTTTGTGCAATTCCCCATTCCTGAGTTTGTTGCTTTCTCCAACACGTGTTGCTCCCATGTGCCTCATTGATTGGTACAAATTAACTCTTTGACTGGGGATTAAATGGCCTCCTGCCAGCCTTGTAGGAGTTATGCAAGCGGCCCTATCGCATTTCCAACAAGGCTGACTAACAAATGTCCTCCTCGGTTCATTTGAGCTTAAGTTTCATATAATTCTGCATTTTATTGTTTCCATTAAAGATTCTCTGTATGAGGAAATTAAACTGTTTAATGCTTGGAAGCATTAATAAAATGTTAAGTAGTGAATCTGATCTGTTCTAGAAGGTCACTTCCCTGTGTTGTATCATTTATTGGATGCCTGAAATCATGCATTATGAAACTATTTTCCCCAGCTTGTGAGTGAGTCAAGGCTTCTATTGGTTTTTTGCTAAAATAATGGCCCATGTTTTTGTAGCTTGGAATCAATACAGCAAGTCTTGAGTCATGAAATATTAAGAGGGAGGCAGGAAGATTCTGGATTTAGCTTGCAAATCAATAGTGCCGTTGACAGATGTAGCTACATGTATGTACTGTTTGCTCGTCTTTGTCATCAGAAGAAATGCTTTCTGATATTTGAGCCTTGCTTTGGGAAAACAGGGCTTAATACTTGTGCCTAAAGTTGTCCCAGATAAGCATGTGCAGTCAACACAGGCTTATCATCAGGGACAACACTTAATTGCTATATTCCCAATGACAAAAAGTATACTTTTTCCACAAAATTTGCTTAAAAAATCCAAATTTCCAAAAAAAAAGAAAAAAGAAAGAAGTGTCTTAATGATTCTTATATCAATTATATTTCAATTACGTTTAACAAAGTATAAAATCATGATTTTGTTTTTTAATTTGAATTATTATGAAGAGTTATATAAAATTATTTTTTTCCCAAATCAGTGGACTTTTCGCGCTAAAAAGTTTGCTAATGAATTTATTTTCCCAATTTCTTCAAAATGCTTATAAAATTCCCAATTCCAAAGCCATGGGCTATCTTCCCAAAAAGTGGGGGAAAAAACCTGCATTGTCATCGTAAAGTGTCAAGTTTTTTTCTTTGAAAAATGTTCTAGATATATCATACAAATCTAAAGCACTGGTATGATCAATTTCTTAGATTCTGTTATGTACAAGTAGCCATACACAAAATGTAGTTCCTAGTCTTCTATGGAGTTAAAGTTAGTCAAATTACAAATTTACAATCCAAATTATTTACAAACGAGAATATTGCAGTTTTTGTTTTCAGTTGAGTCAATTAAAATGATACATACACTACATTATGTAAAGTGTGGCCTTATCTGCAGTATCCGTGTCTGTAATCTTAATTCCTATTGTTCAATCTTGTGCGTTGTTGATTTCATGACCATCCTTTTTCCTATACATAATTGCATACCAGTAATTGTGCAATGATAGAAATCAGCACAAACCTGTTCAAGCATAAACTGGTTACAGGTACATTTTTCAATCAGGCTATCTCGGAGATTCTCAGATTTGCATAGGTGAGCTCAGAATCTCATATTTATATATACATGTAGATGAGCTCAGATTCACAAATGAAAACAAATAATTTGTATACATATAATACTAATATAATTTAATTAGCTCCGGTTATACTATTTATATTGGTGTCCGTGAGCTTAAAAATTCTCTGATTTATATAGTTAAGCTCAGATTCTCCAATTATTAGCTGATTAATGATGGCAAGTACATCTTCTAAATACCATCCCTGTGCATTAACCTGCACAGCAATAACACCTAGATCGGAACTTCTGTCAGTATCTGTACCTGTTTTGACCTTGAACATGGACCAGTGACTTTCTATGTTTGAACATCATTTTTTCATGTTTTTCTCCTGTTCAAGCACACAGTTTCCAATAATGTTCTAAATACCTGAGTGTTTGGTGTTCCATTTTGTCGGTCTGCAGAGATCATTAGACCTCCATCACCTTGTGTTTTGGAAAAATAGGAAATTGCTTGCATGGCTATGAGGTGATTATCCAGGCCAGCTGTTACAGAATTTCAATCACTTGGGCTATACATTGGCTGTGTCAATTTTAGTGCGGAATGTTTGTCATATTCTGTGTACAATACGCAGTATGCTCTAAAATATGTATGGTATTTGTATATTAATGCGAATTACCAATTATACAAATATACATGCATAGTACTAATGGACATGTTTTGTTGGCCTCGAAGGCTGTCGATAGCAAATCTTCCTTAATTATGACTTCTAATAATATATGAGTCACACTTATAATTACAATGGCAAATCCCAAGACTAAAAATGCAGGATTTGTAATTAAGTTTTCAGCTAAAAAAAATCAGTTAAGAATAAATCCATGCATTATAAATGCAATAACGTTGTTATATACATTGAGAAAAATAATCCTATTTATCCCCGGAAAATATTAGCATCCCTGCTGGTCTAAGCACATGGAAATATTTATAATAAATCTCTCGGTGTCTATATATATTAGCGGGATTGTTGCTTAAAGAGAGGAAGAGTTTCCTCATCGTGTCCCAATTATGTGCTACAAGTACATATCACCTGGAGGCCTGTGTGCCTTGGAAGAGGTTTCCCGGTACATGTAGTAATAAATGTTGCATTGTGTTGCAAATGGTGTATGAAACTAAGTGATTGATTGTAAGCACCTTGTTGCTGATAAGCTCTCTAAGGTGATGCTGAGATAAGTTGTGGCCAAAATATTGGTATTAGAAGAGAAAAGTAGTTTTTAAAAGGCAAAAAGAAAGTGTTTTAAAAAATGAACGGGCCATTAATAAAAGGTTATTCAAAATGCAATATACAGTATGCAATGATTCAGAAGGCTATCTCTATTATCACTTTTATTTCAACTAAATAAACTAAATTTTGCTGATGCCCAATTGCTGGAGTTGTAAAAAGACTAAGTTACTAGTTCGCCTGTCTGTCATTCTGTCGTAAAACTTTAACCTAGTGGTGAAAGGTCAATGTCACCCTTCAAGGTCAAAGGTCAAACAAAAATAAAGAAAATATAAAAAATTCAAAGCTGCACATTGTGTTTCTGACAAACACATCTCTTGTTGAGTTGTGTAATTATATTTCTAGAGATGAATAGGTATAACAAAGAAATATCTGAAAAGATAGAGAAATTAATAAATGAAAAAAAATCAAAAGTATTGTTTTAACTTGTATATACATGTATGTACAAATTTATGGATACATGGTGAAAATACCAGTACAGCTGTGAATTATGGTTGATAGATTTTACATTATCTAGTACTAGACTTGTTTGTACGCATAGTTTATGTCCCTACCCTTGTAACTTGTGGGGCTGTAAACAAGCATTTACATAACGATATAGCCTGGATAATATATCTGCCATGAACAATCATTGACAATGTAATATGAATATTTTAATGGGATGTTTTATATAGGTGATATTTGTGTGTCTACGAATTGTTTGTACAAATGGCACAAGAAATCAAACTCTAGACTCAACAGGTCACATTTTGTAGATCAATAGGTAAGATCACCATGGTGAAGGGTCTGCTTAGTGACCAGGAGGTCAGTGGTTCCAGCCTCGACAGTCTGGAAGTTTTTTAGATTAACCCCAAAAGACACCAATTACAGGTTCTACCCAGGAAATGGCCTAGAGAGGGCCTCAAAAACTGTAGACTTTTGATGCAATACAGGTAAAATAATTGGTTTAAACAACTTGCTATTAAATCACTGCTTAAATGAAATTGTAACGGGATAGACAATCTCTTGCTTGATAATTACCTTATACTTAAACTTAACATAAGCAAGTTAACTGCTACATGTATTAATAAAAAAATATTAAAGACGCTTAGACATGAAACTGTTTTGCACTTATGATTTCAAGGAAACAATTTTCAAGAAAACCCTTTGAATTACCAAACTATGTTTAATGTCTTGGTTACATCGTCATGTACATGTAGGTGGGGTCATGTAATCAAAATGGTTAGCAATTAAAAATCACTTAGCAGCTCACTTGGTAAACCCATTAGTCTTACATGTAAGTAGACAGAATACTGTGCTTCATTGCCTCTCATTGACCATGGACAACCGTGATGACAGGTGGATGACTTTGATAGAAGCGACTTCATGTGTACACCAGCATTATTGTCCCCATACCCGTGAACTATTTACTTTTGTGTTATTTCTATGTTAGCAAACTGTTAGTGCTCATATTAATTTGAAACTAATGGTATATGTGTAAATGTGGGTAATTCATTCTCATAATTTTAGTGTCAAGATAATAATCCTTTGAACCCCTATGATGCAGGCCATGTGAATTTATTTTGGCTTTGATACTTTAATGTTGCAGAAATGAAAAAGATTGTATCCAAATAACAATGCTGTTGTAAGGACAATTTAAAATTCCAGTAACCTTTAATAAACTGATACCATGTTCTTGTGTTAAGCCATAAACCCCAAGACTTGACTTGACCCAGGGCTTCTTAATGATGGTTCCAGCAATAAAAATGCCAACACCCGTATTCTGTTCCATGTGCAAGGAACTTTACTGAGGCTGACATTATTATTTTGTCAGTTTTATGTACAAGTCTTTATCTATGGCTGACATCATTATTTTGATGAGTCATTGGGCCAATGGGGAAATTGTCCATATGATACATAAAATATGGGGTATATGTCCCAATTATATTATATGGCGTTTTAAAAATTGTTTGCATTTTGCTTTGTTACTGTACTTTATAGCTACATGTATGTACAGTACTTTATTCAACTTTATTGGACAATGGTTGAACTTATTTCAATGACATCATCTTCAGTCAAGAACATCATTTGCATCAAGCAAAGTATTAGAATCTATGATACAAAGGGATTTCCATGTTTTTGTTTCTAAAAATATTATTGTTTCTTATTTACCAGTTCAGGGTCTCTACTTAACTTAAAAATGTAGATTCTTTACTGACACTCCTGTTTAAGTGTTTGTAATAATAGTTTACAATGTATTTCCTCATTAGTTTATGACTGTCTTCAGTTCATTTCTTTGTCTGAGTCATTCAAATCTTACAATCTCCCATATTCTTTGAAATGAGGCATGTGTTGTTACCCAACATTTTGTCTTCTTGTTGGCTTACACAGCCTTCTCTGAAGTAATTCTTTGTAAATTAGGTTCTGAGATGTGAGTGAACAATACAGCTGTTGTTGGTAATTGTTGTGGTAAGAGTGAGAATGAGATCCTATACATGTACCTATTAATTTTCCACAATTTATCTTTCCTGGTAAGAATTAAGTGTACAAAACAGACACCGCGTACTAAAACAAACGCCACTCGCCGCGGTGTTCATCTCACTGCATGTGTTCCCTTACCAATATGAACACCGCGATGGGTGTTCAGATCAAATGTCGCGGGGGCTGTTTGCCATAAGGCGGACACCGCGAATCACCGCGGACCCATTATATGTAACGCGGTTCTCATCGTGTTTGCTAAAAATAAAATAATTGAACATAAACGTATGGTATTGATTCAATTCATTTAAAAGTGATAATGAATAAATAAAGTCTATTTTTCTTTTNAAAAAAAAAAAATTTAAGGGCAGGGGGGGCCCTAGGAAGGGCAGGGCGGAGGTTCGGGAGAGCAGGGCGGAGGTTCGGGAGGGCAGGGCGGGGCGCCCTTCAATTTAGGCCTAGCTGGCACTGTCTTTTCACAAACAATCACATTTAATAAAAAAAACTTAACATAAAAATTACCTTGCAATCAAATTCCAGTTAAAACAAACCAACAAAAACCAGTTAAATACACAAGTCTTTGACAATCACAACAGCGTTACCTAATGACATCAATTAAATCTATCCCTCTGCAAGCGGTTGTTTTCATTAACAACTGTCAATGCTGTCAGCAGACATCAAACATCTTTGATTTTTGGGGCTTATTTCTAGGAGTTAAAACTGTAAATTTATAACAGTCAGCAAGTGACAATTTCAATTTGCATTAAATCAACACTACATTATCGGGAGCATGCACGTACTGTTAGATACAGCATTAATGCATCAGCTCCATAGAGAATGCTATGCATGAAAATTTTCAGAGATTTTACTGCAGTAGTTGTATTGTGTGTGAGGAAATAATGTATGTTTACTGGAATTTAATGGGGGTTGCTTCACAGGTATTGTTTGTTAATGGATTGACTTGAAAATCAGGTCGAAATTAATTTCGCCTATCTCTTTGTTGTGAAAAAGGGCAATTGCATTGATTAACACCATAAGAGCTAATAGTATTGATAATCTTACACTTTATTTACGTTTCCGACTTAACAGGCGTTTTTGTTTAAGTACGCGGTGTCTGTACTGTATCTGTCATTTTGCAAAGGCCATTGGTACTCCACAGCTTTTGTTTTTTGCATAAGTTTCCGGAGTTTGTAACTGGGTGCAGGGCTTTTTTTGGCCCGATTTTATAGCCGAATAACGGNGTTAAATTTCCTAAATGGTTGTCCATGGACAAGTATAGTTTTTTTAGATTTCGCCACCCCTGGTTATGCTATAAATGTCAGAATTATCTGTGTAAAATGTTGACTCACATATACAAAAATACAAAAATGTAGGTGTTTTTGTCCGATACTGGAAATTGTTTCTATAATTGCGGGACTAATGACAGAACCCTTTGTGTCCACAATTTCTGCAAAACTCTACTGCTCAGTCTCCAGCTATACTAAAATATAAGGAATGACCTTCATTCAATGCTTAAGCTGGGTTTATGGGTCTTTTTTCAATTTTATACATTAACCAGGGATTTCAATAGTTTTTGAAAACCATGAGTCAAATGACCCTGTGCTTGAAATTCTCAGGGGTCAAGTGAACTTTTCTTGGGTCAATATACTGAAAATGAATTCTAGATATTTTGATTCTGGATATTTGTTGATTGCTCTACAAATATTGCTTTGTATAACTTTTAATAAGTATCTCTTGCTTAAATAAAAAAAATAAAAATGTAATAATAAATACATTTTATGTTAGTTTCATGTTAATATTTGCATCAGAATGATGCAAGACAGATAGTTTGGAGGAGTCAAAAGTGAAAAAAATGCAAAATGCTGGCATGAAAAAGCAGGATTGTGCTTCAATTGAAATCTCTGCATTAACCTCAGGCACCAGTTTGACTTTAATGCAGGAAATGTCTCACACCTTTTGCGTAACAAGTATAGTAAGTTTCCCCTCATTTGTAGTGGCAGCACACTCTTGTTGATCACTGACACTCCTGTTTAAGTGTCTGTCATAATAGGTCATTTCCTATTAGTTTATGACTGGCTTCAATATCATTTCTTGTCTGAGTCATTCAAACCTTACAATTGCCCATAGTTGAAATGAAGCATTTGTTTTTACCCAACATTGTCTCCTTAAATTGTTGTTAGCTTACAGCCTTCTCTGAAGTAATTGATTGTAAATCTGTTTCTTAGATGTGAGTGAACAATACAGCTGTTATTGGTGTGATAACAGTGAAAGTGAGATAGGAACCGACCTATTAATCTTCCACAATTTATCTTTCCTGGTATTAGAATAAAGCGAGCCTTGCTCCCTGAAAAGGGGGTTTTATGCATGTGTGTAAAGTGTCGTCCCAGATTAGCCTGTGCAGTCTGCACAGGCTACTCAGGGACGCAACTTTCTGTCTAAACTGGATTTTCGTCAACAGCAGTCATCCTTTAAACAAAAAATACAATAAAAGCGGAAAGTGTCGTCCCTGAGCCTGTGAGAACAGGCTTATCTGGGGCGACACTTAACGCACATGCATTAAACCCCGTTTTCAAAGATTGAGGTTCATTTCTCTTTCCTGGTAAGAATTAAGTGTATCTGACACTTGAGAGCCATTGTTCAAGAACCCCCTTGATTCCGGGAAGCGGATCCTCCGCAGCTTTTGTGTTTTGCAGAAGTTTCCTGAGTTTGTTTGAGGGTGTGGCGGGGAAGATAGTAACTTAAGAAGGGCTGCTGCCTCTATTACTGGGAGCTTTATTGGTTCCTCTTGAATGCATGTCATATATGAGAAATAGAAGATTACAAAGTGATAAATTATTACCAAATTATGGTCCCCCCAGTAGCTTTATTGCATGTATATTTCAGGAATGCTATAAATGCCAGAATTATCTGTGTAAAATGTTGCCTCAAAGATACAAAAATGTAGGCGTTTAATATTTGTCAGATACTGGAAATTGTTTCTATAATTGCAGGACTAATGACAGCACCCATTGTGTCCAGAATAACTCTCCACTACTCATCCTCAAGCTGTACTTGAGAAATGATAAATGTCCTTAATTCAATGCATAAGCTTGGTTTATGGGACTTTTATCCATTGTATACATTAACCTTGGCATCAGAATTACTTCAGTGCAGGAAATGCCTCACACTTTTGGGCAAAACAAGTGAATAATTAAATTTACATTAATTTGTAGTGGCAGCACACTCTTGTTGATCACTTCCTCTGTTGATATTTATGGTCAAAATAGTGATGTAACATACTTGAAGCTCTTGTCCAAACATGGTCACAATATTAATGTAATGTACTTGAAGCTCTTGTCCAATCGTGGTCACAATATTAATGTAATGTACTTGAAGCTCTTGTCCAAACAAGAGTGAGAAATCTTACTCATGACGGCTATTACTGTAATGCATATTGGGCAACTTTCACTGGCTAGCAGTGTTTTTTTTGGATTAAATATTCGGCGTTATTCGGCCCCATTCCNAGAATAACTCTCCACTACTCATCCTCAAGCTGTACTTGAGATATGATAAATGACCTTAATTCAATGCATAAGCTTGGTTTATGGGACTTTTATCCATTTTATACATTAACCTTGGCATTAGAATTACTTCAGTGCAGGAAATGCCTCACACTTTTGGGAAAACAAGTGAATAATTAAATTTAAATTTATTTGTAGTGGCAGCACACTCTTGTTGATCACTTCCTCTGTTGATATTTATGGTCACAATACTGATGTAACATACTTGAAGCTCTTGTCCAGACATGGTCACAATATTAATGTAATGTACTTGAAGCTCTTGTCCAATGGTGGTCACAATATTAATGTTATGTACTTGAAGCTCTTGTCCAATTGTGGTCACAATATTAATGTAATGTACTTGAAGCTCTTGTCCAAACAAGAGTGAGAAATCTCTACTCATGAAGGCTATTACTGTAATGCATATTGGGGAACTTTCACTGGCTAATCATAATATAATGAAGTAACATTCTGATCTCAATGAAAATCCTTCATAATTTAAGTTATGATTTTTTTCTTTGCACNAAACATAGATAATTGTTTACAGAAAACAATATTCTACAAATGTTTTTTTAGTACATGTTGTTCCATTACTGAAGTACTTCAATTCATGTGTGAGAACCGCGACATAATTTATATACTCAGTTCTTCCAATTTGAAGACAATTACAAGACTTTAGTGAGATGTTTTGTCACGAAGGCAAATGGCATTGTTTAATCCTTACACTCAGAAGCATTTGGTGAAAATGGCTTTTGCAACCAGCATAAAACCAGAACAGCCTGCAAGTAACATGTGAATGTTCAGGTTTTTTTCTGTTTGCTTCTCAGCAGTATCTTAGAGTTGGAAAGAAAACCATTAAAACTTGAATCTAGTAAGAAAGGTCTTTAATGTAATTTGATTTTGTAAGGGACGAAAAAGGTGTCAAAATCGAAAAAGGTGTCAAAATCGGTATCTAAGTGGTAAAGGGTTAATGTATCATACTGAAAACTAATGTTTTACACTAATCCCCCCCCCACCCCAATAAGTATTAGCCCTTGAATGTCCTCGACATTACTTGGGAGTAATTGATAGTTTAAGTGTACTTGACACACGAGCTTAAAGGCCTGACTTCAAACAAGGAACATCTTAACATCATATCACGCTTTGTAAGACATTACTTGATGCATTAGGGCAACAATTGGAATCACTTAAAAGATTTATTTGTATTGAATTAATTATAACATGTACACAAGATGGCAAAATTTAAACAGTAAATGTGTTCATACATGTATCTGCGTCTTTAATTAAATCCATTAACGAAATGCTGATGAATTGACAAAAAAATAAATTAATCCATTTCATGAAAAAACAAAACATAAATGACATGTAAACAGTAAAAGCCTCTGTGTAAATATATAAAAAGGACGCTCTGGGAAATGGGGCTTATATCATGTGCGTAAAGTGTCGTACAAAATTAGCCTGTGCAGTCTGCATAGGCTACTGGGTTTTCTTTTAACCCTTTGAGCGCTGGAACCGGATTTTGAAGGCNATCTGGATCCAAACTGTTTGCAAAGGCCTTCAAAATCCGGTTCCAGCGCTCTAAGGGTTAAAGGAAGTCTCTTCTAAACGAAAATCCAGTCAAGGCGGATAGTGTTCTCCCTGGTTAGCCTGTGGGGACTGCTTAGCTCATGCATTATGCCCTGCTTTCCCAGATCCCGGCTCATATTCTAAACTTTCTTCCAGCTACATGTTTTGCATTCTTGAGAAAGAACGCCCTAAAATTACTACCAGTTTCACTTGACATGAATTTGTGGTAGATCTTGGCAGATTGGTTCAAGGTGTAACAGTCTGACAGACAGGTGGCCTACAAGATAACACAACATTGAACAATGGCTTCTCATGTTTCAAGTGGTCTTGTGCAAGAATTTACATCCAAGAGTTCTTGTGCAAGGATTTATATCAAAATGATTTTTTTGGGGTCCCAGGATACAGATGGTTTTTTATTTAGGTGGAATAACAATGTGGATGCATAGACAAAAAAAATAATTCATCCATTAAAAAAAACACTAGTTAACAGTAAAAAAAGCCTCTGTTTCAAACAAATACTTACCTTTCTTCTAGGTGCATGTTTTGCATTCTTGAAAAAAAACGCCCTTAAATTACTACCAGTTTCACTTGACATGGATTTCTAAAGGTGTGATAAATCTTGGCAGATTGGTTCAAGGTGTAACAGCCATCAGTGTCTGGCAGACAGCCGGCTGGTGGCCTACAAGATAACACAACATTGAATGTAGATGGTTTATATAGAGGAGGTCCTCAGTGCATAAACAATGCCAATGCATTGACAAAACAATAAATTATCCATGTCATGAAAATAAACAAAAACAAAAATGACTAGTTAACAGTATAAGCCTCTGTTTCAAACAAATACTTACCATTCTTCCAGGTTCATGTTTTGCGTTCTAGAAAAAAATCTCTAAAATTACTACTTGACATGAGGCTGACTGTTTGGTTCAAGGTGTAACAGCCATCAGTGTCTGTCTGGCAGACAGGTGGCCCACATGATAACACAACATTGAACAATGGCTTCTCAAGTTTCTAGTGGTCTTGTGCAAGAATTTACATCCACCTGAAATGTTTGGGGTCTCAGGATGCAGATGGTTTATATTATGGGGGTCCTGTGAATACATGAAAACGTGTGGGTCCCATTTGTGTGTTTTGGTCTCTGTGTGTTTTGGTCTCTGTTTTAAATTGTCTGTGTTAAATCAACATTTTGTATGTTTTGTACGAGTAAGATAGAGGAATGATCGAAGGTGTAACATTAAATAATGTTGATTGTCGTTGTGAACGTTTAATTATGCAATATAATTAATTTTTACGCTGAAATGAGGAGAGGTTCTTATGTACAAATTAACTTAATTAAGGGTATTTAAAGAAGTAATCTTAATTAAGGGTATTTGAAGAAGTAAATCGAATCTTGACAATCCCTGGTTGTGCCTTGGTGTTGATTGTTGGTAATCAACACTTTTCAGGAAGGGTGTTTCATTTTCATTAAGATCATTTTATACATGTTTCTGGCTGACATAATAATTGTCCCTTGGTGTTGATTGTTTCTTCTTAAAGTTCTAGATGTCACTTCACAACAAAGTGTTGCATGTTCAATTGATTCATTTTGAACACCTTGGACATTAAAGCTGTACTGGAATGGTTTGATGTCAAACAAAGATCATTTTTTCAAAAAATAATCTTCTTTGGGTGAAAGTTTCTAGAAATTGACAGTGCATATTATTTGATTAATGTTATATAAATATTAAGACAAACATTTATTAAGCATAATGTATTTGTTTACAGGTGGTATAAATGAGTGAGAGATTTACGTCAATTATTTCCTCATATTTTTCTTACAGTTGCTCGCTTAATGACTATAATGTGTATAAATAGTTCAAATATGCCTGATGTAAAGTACAAACATTTGTCTTTAATTAAATACTCTGTACGAGGATAATTAATAGAGATTAAATCTGAAGCATCAAACTATGAAATCCACCCATTTTAATTGCTCATATAAATTGCTTATATCGAAGCTAAAAGCAGTGAAAATATATTTTGCAAACTGTGCGTAAGTATACTTAATGTAAATTAAGCATTTGTAAACCATTCAGAAAAATCATTAGTAAAATAACTGTATCTTCCTCTGAGTAATTGAGACATGAAGTGTACAACAATTAGCACTTGTGTCATAATTAATTGGAATGCATAAGTATCCCCTATCATATAAGTGGAATGCATAAGTATCGCCTATAATTTATAACTATGACGTCACGTGTGTAACTTGATACAGCTAGTTCATGTTTTGAAACTTGTTTGTTATATCCCTCCAGCAAACTTAGTTTAACAGGGGATATAGTCACAATTTCGGTTGGTTGGTGGTCTTGTTGGTTGGTTGGTTGGTCTGTCCGCATAAATGCTATAAGTTCTTTTACATTTTTCAAGCTATTAATTTGAAACTGGAAATATGTCCCTGTCATGAAGCGTAGATGTACCAGAAAGAATTTTTTCACCCGAATAGATCCATTAATTTATAAGTTATGTAAAATGTACCCTTGAAATTACCAATGGGCATGGTTGCTATTCCTGTGACAAAGCGCGGCCGTAGTATTTTAAGCCAGGTTTGTGACAAAGCCCCAGTCTTTGATTAGTGAGATCTAAAGCTGCAGCTTCGGGTATGGTGTACCTATAAACGCTCAAAATTTGTATAACCCGCAAACACATCTCTTGTTTTTAATCTTCAATTTGGAATTTTTAGGTCCCATTTGGGAAAAATATATACTATTTTCCTTTGGGAATGTGGCCCGGATAACAGCCCCGATTTTGAACAAAAATAAACCACTGATAACTGACTATTCTATGCAAGTTGGCACGCCATTATGTCCATAAACAGAAGCCATTAGTTCTTATGACCTTTTCACCGCTGCTGCAGCCTGATTAACAATTCGCTAATTTGTAGATGTAACGAGATAATAATTCCGATTCATGTCCCACGCTTTGACATTCAATATTTGGCTAATTACATTAATGGGATTATGGTATTGATAGGCATGAGGACTAATATGTCATGCTCATTTCGCGTTTAATGTATACCATGCCGCAGAATAATTGGACAACATTTTCTGTTCCAGATTGTTGTTGTGCATTCTAGACTAGACTGCCAAATTCAGTGCTGAACCCCTTTATGAAAGTTTAATGAAGTCGCACTTACTGTACTTTGCTAAAATTATGCTAGTTATGACTTATACATGAACTCTTTGTATCAGTAGACTGGTTTTAATTAAATTAAAATCTTGCTTCGTAACAAAATCATCAAAAGCAAATATTTCAAATTGCTGTGTCCATTAGCTGATTTGACTATTAATATTAGCATGGTCACCAGTCAGGAAAAACAACAGAAATATGTTGCCTTTCTATTTGACCTTCACCAGAGTATTGATGGAAAGCAGTGCCATGTTTCAGACCAATGTTTTGTAGAATCAATACAGCCAGGTTCCCTGTGGATTTGAACAGAAGCAATTACTCTTCCTTGAATAAAGAGAATGGTATCTAAATGTTATTCAAGCGGTACCAGTTTAATTACATTTTGATGTCTGTGTGTGTAATAATGTGTAAGTTGATTTTGGCAATGTGCACATGTTATTATGCACTGCTCCTCAAGTATTGATCCATGTGGTTGGATGACTTTAAACATTTAATTATTGTGTTAATGATTTGTTAGTCATGACTGTGCAATGTGGTACATTATGCAGTGATACTTTATGAAGTGGTACAGGGGTCAAATTTGGCTGAAGCACATAGAAATATGTGTTCCCTTGTTTAAAATCTAAATTTGTTTACTTTCAAAATCATTTTAAATCACTCACAATTTTTTTTTAAATCTCATTGCATTTGTTAAATTTAAAATGTACCAATAAGCTTTTTAATGACGTCAAATGTGAAATGTTTGAAAGCTTAAATATCAAATGTACCATAGCTTAAATGTGAAATGTACTATAGCTTTTCAATGTTTTTTATAGACAAGGCATTTGGATTATATCCAATGCAGAGTTTGCAAAAATTAAACCAAGTTTGCAACAATTGAATCATAATCAGCCTCTGTTTCATTTTAGTTTTTGTCTGCGCATCAGAGTATGCATCTTAAACCAATTTGAATCCATGCAAATAAATATTTATGTGAATCTTGCTGGCATCTATAAATATTTCAATCCCTGATCCGCCCAGTCTAACATTTGCCTCTTTGTCAAGAACAATATGTCAAGATTATAAATTACTGGTACCAGAAGCCTTTGAGTAATTTGGTTTGGCACAAGAAGAAACAATCTGACGCTAGGTTATTCATGTTCTATTGGTATTCTCTCAATATTGATTGTTGAAGCATTAGCTGTTCTAGCTATCCCGCCCTACCATGGGAATGTTTTCTGGCGGGTCGGAAGGCTGGCGGTGGGTGAATATGGTCTGATTGATTTTATCTGCTTTAAATGCATTTGCTTGTTGTCTGCTGCAGTATTGGGATTAATATAGCAACCAATTTCTGCTGAGACAATACTTGGGATAGAAATCAATATTTGCAATCAATTTCTGATAAATGCTTGGTTAAAGAACCGTGAAATCAGGTTGTTCTGGCTGTGCTTTGGGGTAATTTTATTGGACTGTACTCGATGGACTTGTATGGAGCTATTATTTTTATGGCCAGGGTAAATGATGCTGGGAGGAATTGAGTCTATCCACTTTGTATGACCAGATACAGGGGGGGACATTTGAGCGGCGTTCTGCATGTACGCAAAGTCTCGTCCCAGATTAGCCTAGGCACAGGCTAATCAGGGACAATTAACACTTATCGCCTAAATTACATTTTAGATTTTTGTTCAGAAGAGACTCTCGGACGACACTTGATGCACATGCCCAGTTTTCCTAGAGGGAGGCTCATGTTTAGCCCTTTGCATGCTGGGAAATTTGTTGTCTGATAAAATGTTGTCTGCTAAATTTCTCAAATTAGCATTTTCTTCGATTTTTTTTCCACAAATACTATCAGAATAGCAAACAGTTTGGATCCTGATGAGACGCCACGTTCTGTGGCGTCTCATCTGGATCCAAACTGTTTGCAAAGGCCTTCAAAATCCAGTTCCAGCGCTCAAAGGGTTAAAGCATTGTTTGTTTGTTCTTACCTCAGGAGTTACTGAAATATAGTATTACCCATCCTGATAATGATTCTATTTTCTTTGTTTTATTTTTACAGATACAAATTTTGGCTAACATTCAAACTTAATAAGCAGACCTTCCTGAAATGCTTCAATTAATTGGGTGGACGTAAGATAGAGATAATAAAAGTACCATCTTGTTAATGACTGTAATCAATTTTCATGCGTAATTTAAAGTGTTAAAAATGGCCAAATAAAAGCATATAACTTGCTATTGGAAAAGTGCCATCCTGTTTATATGTTTTGAAAACATATGAAGCTCAACTGTTCTGCATAGGTGCATGCCCTAATAGCTTGTTTGTAAAGTGGAGTTGAAATCATGCCATATTGTTTAAAATTTCTTAAGGTCAGAATTCTTTTTTCCATTTTCACAATTGTTTGTCTGTAAATGTATATGTAAATGAGAACCAAGTGCCCTGTTGTTGCAGTTTTCAAGGCATCTCCGTAAAAAAAATACTAGCTACATTGTATGTTGAAACCTTATATTAATTTTAACTGTGATATTCAGTTTTGCAAATGTCCTTTTTTCCCAGTTGCAAGTTTGTACATGCCAAGGTGAAACAAACCCGGCCATCTTGTGATATTCAGTTTTGCAAATTTCTTATGTCCCATTAGCAAGTTGGTACATGCCAAAGTGAAAAAACAACCCAGCCATCTTGTTGCCGTTAGAGACGGCATGTGTCATCAGCTGACTAATGCATTATTGACTGTTTATTGAGTAATACTTGTTGGAAGCTTTGCATGGGGACATATATGAATCAACAAGTGCTATTCTCCAGTTATTCATCATCTATATTCCCTGCAGGGCAGAAAAAAAATGTCCTTGCCAGATTGGCCAAACGACCTGTTCTGGCTACACTATCTTGGACTGGAATTACATGCTTCCAGGATGTTTCTACCATTTGCCAAATGCTACATTACAGCAAATTGCTTTAACTTGAGCATAATTGGACAAATTGGTTGCAGAAAAAAAAATGTTGGTCAATAAAATGAACCATAGACTACCCAAAATGAAAAGAATGTGAATGTTTATATTAACCCATTTATGCCTAGCGTCTAGAAAAAAGGCCTTGGCAAACAGCGTAGACCCAGATGAGACGCTGCATGATGTGGCGTCTCATCAGGGTCTGCACTGCATGCTTAAAGGAATTTATGTAAGAAATATTCTAAATATTGAAATAAATATACTAGACATTCCTAATTTTGGGAAAAAAAAAGATCCAATTTAGAAGGATGGGAGAGTCCACTAGGCATAAATGGGTTAAGATATTTAGGCTTAAAATGAGAGTTCTAATGAAGCCAGTAAATATCTCAGTCCAGTTTGATGCAGAGTAATGTCTTAAACATTCTACCGTTCTTAATTTTAATGTTCTTATAGGTTTCTTTATCATTTAAAACTTCTTTTTAAGACATGCATGAACATAGATTTTATGTCAGAACATCATCCTGGAAATATGCAGATTTCTAAGAAGAGACATAATAAGAAATAGGATATATTCGGAAAACTGAGTAGTTCTGTACATGTACTTGTCTCAATTTCTAAAATAATTATGACAACTTGTCATGAAGAGCTAGAATCTAATACATGTAGCATGAGTAATATTGGAACTGCGTAGAATCATTGATCGCCAGTAATTTCATAACTGTTTTAGACATCATAATTAAATATTTTATGGGCTTTTCCTAGAAGCTGTATATTATTCATGGCGAAGTGATAGAAGTTTAAAGGTAATCTGATCTTTAACTTGTAAGAATGTGTTCATATGCTTGAAAAGAAAATGGCACCTTACATATATGTGTCGTGTTCTGAGAAAACTGGGCATAATGCTTGTGCGGAAATTGTCATCACAGATTAGCCTGTGCAGTCCGCACAGGGACGACAATTTCCACTTTTATGGAATTTTTCGTTTAAATGAAGTCTCTTCTAAGTGAAAATCCAGTTTAGGCGTAAAGTGTTTTCCCGGATTAGCCTGTGCGAACTGCACAGGCTATTCTGGGATGACACTTTACGCACATGCATTTTGCCCAGTTTTCTCAGAACACGACACATATATGCTTGAAAGGGAATGGCACATTACATAAGTCACGATTTCTAGTGTGGTAATAATTCATGAACCCTATACGGAAGAGTGATTTGTATGTCATCGCTCCCCCACTTTTGACACTTAAGACAGAATACTTGATGAAGGGAAAGAGTCATTTTGTCTACGATTGTATTGATTATATACAGTAATTTTTTGGAGAAAACAACATTTTTAGGTAAATATTCGCTAAGACTTTAGGTTGGTAACTTGCTTGTATATGTTAAGTTTTTCCTTGTTTATAAAATACCAGTGAAAGGCACTTTCCCAATCGAGGAAAAATTACAAAACAATTCCTTATTTGCGTCAGCAAAGATTCCCAAAAGGAAGGAAAATTTCAACAATTTCGTTCCAAAAGTGCATTATCTGCAAGTGAACACATAAAATTAGCTCTGAAACTGGACATTTCAGCAAAAAAAGGCACACAAGAGAATATTTAGATTGGTTTGTGGCATTAAGTACAAGTACAAAGCAATTTAAAAAAAAACAACATAAATCCCATGCTGAATATTTTGTGGCGCAAATTTTCCCGATTTCAGGTGTTTCACACTTATTTTTCGAAATTGGTGTGGAACCGGTACTTTTCCAAATTAGCAAAAAAAACAATTGCTGTGATACTGCATCATGTCCTTGACTGATTGTTCATGTAGTGATTGGTGCTTTTATGTGTTGTCTGTGTAGCTTTTATCTGCTCTTATCACTATGACCATCCTGCATGGTCATTCTTCATTACTCTGATAAAATGTTATAACCAGGCAATGTGTGAATCTCAGTTTGATTTTTTTTAAATAGTTCTGCCAGTGTTTTTATGCCCCCTTTTTTAAAAAAAAGGGGGTTAATTGGTTTTGGCCCGTCTGTCTGTCTGTCTGTCTGTCTGTCTGTCTGTCTGTCTGTCTGTCTGTCTGTCTGTCTGTCTGTCTGTCTGTCTGTCTGTCTGTCTGTCTGTCTCTGTCTGTCTGTCTGTCTGTCTGTCTCTCTGTCTGTCT
>VMBQ01000834.1:168703-212550 GCA_007657795.1 Dreissena rostriformis | reverse complement strand
CAAACCAGTCTATTCAACATTTGCGAAGATATAAATAACTAGACTACTAAGGAAATGTTAAAGAAAAATTGAAGGAGTTAACTCTTTCAGTGCTGGAACCGAATTTTGAAGGCCTTTGCAAACAGTTTGGATCCAGATGAGACGCCACAGAACGTGGCGTCTCATCAGGATCCAAACTGTTTGCTATTCTGATAGTATTCTTTAAAAAAAAAATCGAAGAAAATGCTTATTTTAGAAATTCAACAGACGACATTTTAGCAGAAGACAAATTTCCCAGCATGCAAAGGGTTAAGGACATTTATTGGACTTTGAAGAAATTTATGTTTAATGGCGATACCGATAATGAATGTTCATGTACATCATGGAATTTTTTAGTCTGACTTTGATCAATATCTGAATGCTTTCCATTTTTTGCCACTGTTAGAAAAAGTCCTTTACCACAGCTTTTATTTTCCTAGTAAAAGATTAATTTTCTTTAAGCTTCTGCTTGTTATTAATTCCAAACAGAATCAGAGGTGTCATTTTTCTGGGAAACTTATTTTTCCAGGGGTCCTTTCTAAGAATAGTGTGAAGTTGTCACAGAATAAGGGATGATGGGGGGGGCCAATTCTGTGGCAGATTTGGCTTGAACAATTCTGATTTTGATACGCAGACAGCATTATCCACATACTAGCATTTTTGTAATTAGCGATGTGATGTCGTTTGCCAAACTTGCAATCAAAATCAGTCTTTGAAAATTGGTTGTTTATTTGTTTGCGGATTTGCCTGCAAATGGCATGGCACTGAAGAAAATGAAGATTGTCAAAAGTATGAACAACTCTAAAGAAATCGCAGTGATTGACACATCACTTAAAAACTAATTAAAATGGGATGGCTAGAAGAAACTGTGGCTATGAATCAGAATGCAATACCAGTTTCGGAATAGTTATGGCAGAATGACTGTCCTGGGAATTGGAAGTGTCTTCCATGTGAATAGATATCGTTAACTACGGATCCCGTTAGTTCTTCTTGAATGATTGGAGCTTTTATAGCACATATATACAGCGACACGAAGGGTAATATAGCTGGGAGTTGGATTATTGCAACTACAGATCTTGTGGTAAAGTGTCAATAGTTGAAAACTGTAAAAGTGCTGACCATATTGAGAAAGGAAAAAAATGGAGCAAAACTGAGATTGAGGAACAAAATGATGAGCATTAAAGTATTCACTGCAATGCAGTTAAATTTGTATGAGAACTTAGAAGTTATTTTTAGAAATAAAGCTTGGTTTCAAGTCTCACAAGGTGTGTTTATTTGTGTTTCTGTTTTAAGAACTTTGCCCCCTCTGACTTCTCCTCAATTATCCTCCAGAAAAATGTTGCATGTTATAAAATATGTACAATTAACCTTCCTTTTTTCATAATTTAATCATTCTTTTATTGTAATTCCAAGGTTAACATGCTTAATTATTCTTTCTCAATTACCTTATTCCCTGGGCCTTTGCAAAAAGCATCTCTCTGTTCTTTGAAAATAACTTACTGTTTTCACTTTAATATGTTACAGGTATTCAGATTTTTAGCTCTGCTGTTTTCGAAAAAAAAACAACGAGGTATTGTCATAGCCCTCTTGTCTTTCCGCGTCGTAGTTGTCGTCGTCCGAAAACTTTAAAATTGGCCATAACTTTTGCAATATTGAAGATAGCAACTTGATATTTGGCATGCATGTGTATCTCATGGAGCTTCACATTTTGAGTGGTGAAAGGTCAAGGTCAAAGGGTTAAAAAAAACGTTTTTTTTTTGTTTTGTTTTTTATGTGCATCTCATCGACCTGCACATTTTGAGTGGTGAAAAGGTCAAGGTCAATGATGACCTTAAAGGTTAAAGGTAAAAAAAATAAAAATACAAGCACCCACAGCCTAGCGTTGGCACCCGCTATGCAGTGCTCCTGTTTTATTTAAAGCTTAAAACTTTTATAGTACAGTGAGAGTCTTGGGCCTTTAGCAGGCCCTCTGTTTATGGTCCCTTTATTTACTTATAATATGTAACATTTCCCCTTATAATCAGATTCATTATTTTACAAATTGTATAAATAGTATTTAGCATATGTATTTTCCTGCACTGTGTTTACTCTAACTTCCCTGAATGATAAGATTATGATGGTTTCTTGATATGTTTGTTGTCTGCCTATAAATCTTAGTCACAATGTTTGCATCGATCGCGAATGTTTATAAAGTCTTCCATGTTAACAGATAGATTGCTTTAGATAGATACTTCTTTCAACTTAAATCACCACTGTAACAATTAACTATGGCTATGCTTTACATGAATGCAAGTTTTTATTTTCTATTTGTCTGTTTGCTTCATTTCCTGTGTTAGTCCCCCAAATGTGATGCGCACACTGGATTCAAGCTCCCAAAATACTCCAAATACCCCTTTGGAGCCCCATTTGGGCTCCCACTCGGAACATAAATTGTCGCCCGCTGAGGAACGAGCACGTCAGGCAGATTTTAGGGCAGCGTCCAGGCAGGCCAGGTCTGTGTGTTGTGCTATTTTTAGACATTGAGTCATGATCTATTTATAGAATGTGAGTCCTATTGCTATAAATAGACATAATCATATGCTATAAATAGATCATGACATGCAGAGTTTCTAAATTTTGCAGTTTTTGCGGCTTGTTAAAAAATAAACATATAGCAAAATCTTTTGCGAAATTTGAAAGTTGTTTCATTGAAAATTAATTCCTTTTATTAGATTTTATTGAAGTGTTTGCAATCTAAT
Organism: Dreissena rostriformis; assembly: GCA_007657795.1. Lineage (NCBI taxonomy): Eukaryota > Metazoa > Mollusca > Bivalvia > Myida > Dreissenidae > Dreissena > Dreissena rostriformis. Next base: position 209,794 of record VMBQ01000834.1, on the reverse strand, counting down.
GAAAAAAGTGTGATCTAGCTGTTTTTAACTAACTTAAGATACGTTAATAATGTAGTATAGTATGTATTGTGTTCTTATTTCCGTATTTTTTTCTCACAAAACAATGTGTGGTACACCACTAAGATGCATGCATACATTTTGTTTACCTCTGTTGTATGTCTTTTGTTTGTTGTAAATTTGTTTGTTGTGCTTTCCAACCTGTCCTTTGATATGCTGTCTATTGTCATGTCATGTATGTGGGTATATGCATTTTGTGAGGCGTCTATGCCACGTGTAAACATTGTGTATTCAAGCATTACCTCTACACAGAGAACCATATTGTAGTCAGGACTGTGGATATTGCATTTGTTTGCCCTGAACTGATGTGTATTGTTATGGTTTCGGTTTTTGCAATGCATATTCTTTTCATTTCTGGAATAATTTTTACTGAGTTGAAATTCATTCAAGACTTATATCTCCATTCACTTAGCTTAAATCCGTAAAATTACGCAAAAAAATGTTTATTGAAAAAAATATGCATTTGAGTAGTTCAACAGAAGTCTAGAAAAAAATATCTGTACAATTTATACAAAAGAATTGTACTTCCTTTGAGAATAATTGATTTTATTGGAATATTTATTTTATTCATTTATTAGGAGTGATTTTCAGAAAGCTTTACAAAAAGTACAGCACTTTGGCTTTTAAGTTAACAATTACCAAAAAACAAAGCAATTGGTGAAGAAATCAAGGGTTTAGAGCAAATCTATTATATCATATAGAAATGTAGAATTTAAAAAAAGGCAAATTCTACTGGTCTGAGTTTCAGAATGCGAACAAGTGATTTTCCAAGTCCTAGTTTCTGACCCTGTTTTTTTTTTTAACAAGTCCTAGTTTCTTTTACTGTTATTTTGCAAGTCCTTGTTTATGACCCCGCTATTTTCAAAGTCCTTGTTTCTGACACCGTTATTTTCCAAGTCCTAGTTTTTTTACCCCGCTCTCCCTTTTTGTCACCTTAGGATGAAGGACTTGGAGGACGACGCAATCCGGGCGCAGGCGGTGATAGCCAAGGCCCAGGAGCTGCAGAACGACGCGGCAGCCAATCAGAACGGAGAGGCGCATGTAAGTGACCAGGGGAGGTAACCCAGTGTGCCCCCTCTCAATGTGGAGCTGCTGACTTGATAGAGTGCTCTCCCTTTCTTTTCCTGTTATTCTTCTAGGGCCCAGTCGCTCAAAACTTGATGCTCTAAACTTTTGGATTTTAATATTTATGCTTGAATAATTTGAAATTCTTTAATAAGCAAGTGGCATGTAATATAAATGTTATTAAGATATGAGTGATATTTAATGACTGTTTGGCTTCATCGCTCATTACAAGTTTTAACCAAATGAGCCTGGTATTGTAATTTTAGTATTGACATATTTTTATGAAATTTGGACTGCAATCTATTGCCAATTCATTGTCCACCATGGAACACAAAGGTTTCTTTAGGGTAATGAAGCTACCTTAACAAATATGTATTATTTTTTGACCCCAGATTTGGTAAAAGAACCATTACTGCGTTTTTTACAACTTATGGTATTATGGAATGGAATGGAACATAGACAAGACACATTTGGATAGAGTTGACAATCAAATATAGCGTTGCAAAGGGTCATCTTTTCTTCCGTGGCAATTATCAGAACATGAATGTTTGTATGCATTTGAACTGTTTCAGATGTTTTTTGACCTGAACAATTGAGTAAAATTAAATATTACAGCTTGATAAAATTATCTGTCTTTTGCATGCTTCACTTACAAAAGGCTTCTAAAAAGGTAACAAGCATGACCCCAAATAGTTCCCCAAGGCTTGTAATATCTCGACGGCCCGGTGACACTTCGGTTAAGGAAACGTCCAGAGTTCTTGATGAGAAAGTGTCACATAAAACTGTTCAGGTTTTAGACGAAAAGACGGGCAAGCCCATTATACAAACCCTGCAAATGGTGCAAAAAGTTGTTGAGACAGAGGTAGTGTGGTTAAGGCCTTGACATTCTGTGATGGTTATTTTTGTTTACTTGTTAAGTTGTGCTTATTATTCAAAATTATTATGATTTTTTGCATTTCAAGACGAAGCTTATCTTAATATTTGTTTTTTTTTATAGTTTTTATATATTGTTTATTATATTTGTTTACCAATGTACATAATCAGTGTGTTTGTTAATGTTATTGTGTTAGTGATGAAAATCTTGGACATCACAGGTCAGTGGGTCAAAAGTCAGTAAAGCACAAATCATTGGGTCAAGGTCAGGCGATTCATTAAGTTTTCAATATGCACAATAAGAAAGTCAACATTAATATGCCACCGTTTTTTCTACGTAAAACGTCAAAGAACTTAAAAGCTGTAAAATAATCAATAATTTAAATGGTTTTCTCTAGGGTTTTTCCAGATAAATTAATATTTCTCAATGATTATTAATAATTAAAAAAAAATACGATGCTAATTAAAATTTAGGAAGATATTAATGCATGTGTTTTGCTTAGCAAAAGCTTATTTATGATTTGCATAAAATGTCTCATTTTGTACAGTAGTTAAAGTAATTTCAAGTTCATTTAATTTACAGTGGCTAAGTTTCTATTAAGCAAAGCTTTTCTTTTAAATTGCTGATAAGCCTAGTTGCTTTTGTGACTAAGTTTTCTGGCTAACCCTTAACCCTCCCTCTGCTTTTGATGGTTGATTTCTGGTAGTAGGCCTTTAATAGGATTATTTGTTTGAAGTTGCTGTACAGCATAGATAATTAAATGCATGTTGAAATGGCTTCATTTGTTAGGAATAAAAGTAGATGTGTTGATTGGAATCCATTTATGAATAGTTAAATATTGGAAATTGTTCATGGACTGTGACTGTAATATAGACGGTATTTCCCCAGAAATGTTAACATGTATTGAAACAATTCATATTCTATCTTTTCAAGCAAAGTTAGATTGAGGAAATAAATGCTTTATTTTTCATTAATTAAACCTCGAGGGCCAAAGCGCCAGGTGTTAAATAGACACGCACCAAATCAACAAAGAGATAGTTTTTATACAATAATAAAAGTAAAAAAGTAATCAAATTGGAAAATACTTATTTAATATGGGTTTATCAAATTGGACCATTCATAATCGAAATGGCCAATATCTGTTAACTTACCCTTTGAAGAGTTTCATACTCTTTTTGTTTCAGACTGAAGTAACTAAGCGACACATTATTGAGCTCAATATAGACGAAACAAACAACTCTGGTGATAACAGGTGAGTAACATTTTATTGAAACCGAAATGTTATTGTTTTATTGTAGATGCTTATGTTAGAATAGAATATTATAATGCGCCCCATATATATATATACATGGGGAACATATAGTTGCCAGTTTGAAGTTCCTTCCTTCCTTCCTTCCTTCCTTCCTTCCTTCCTTCCTTCCTTCCTTCCTTCCTTCCTTCCTTCCTTCCTTTTGATGAGGTTTGAGGTCACTGGGGTCAAGGTCACCAAGGCTAATAACAGATTTTCTTAAGGTCACATTTTTATTTTCCACAAAATTATCCCATATATCGACAAAGCATCATTGGGGAGCATCCATCAGTTTTACTGATATCCTTGTTTTTTTGTGCCCCCGGTAGGGTGGCATATAGTGATCGCACTGTCCGTCCGTCCATCTGTCTGTCTGTCTGTCCTTATGAAATTCCGTCACACTTGCGTTTAGTTTTCGAAAAATGGTCATAACTTTTGCAATATTGATCATAGCAACTTGATATTTGCCATGCATGTGTATCTCATGGAGCTGCACATTTTGAGTGGTGAAAGGTCAAGGGCATCCTTTAAGGTCAAAGGTCAAAAAAATATATAAAAAATCAAAGCGGCGCAGTAGGGGGCATTGTGTTTCTGACAAACACATCTCTTGTTTAAAGTAAGAATTTGTTGTTTGACCATGTCAGAATTTGTTTGTTACCCACATTTAATTCCTAATTCTTAGACTTATCAGGGTTTAAACATAAAAACATTCATAATGAAACTCCTTCACTAAAGTTATTGTAAACATATAAATTCTATTCAAAGAAAATACTGAACGTTATTGCATGTTTGTTGAAATTTCACAAACAAATATCACATGCTGATTTGTGTGAAAAAAAATAGTTCAGTTTAATCCTGATTTTTATGCCCCCAAAGGTGGGCATAATATCATAGTGATCGCACTGTCCGTCTGTTTGTTCGTCTGTCTGTCCGTCCTTCTGAAATTCCGTCACACTTTGCGTTTAGGTTTCGAAAAATGGTCATAACTTTTGCAATAATGATCATAGCAACTTGATATTTGGCATGCATGTGTATCTCATGGAGCTGCACATTTTGACTGGTGAAAGGTCAAGGTCATCTCATCCTTCAAGGTCAAAGGTAAACAAAAAAAAAAATCAAAGCGGCACAGTAGGCGGCATTGTGTTTCTGACAAACACATCTCTTGTTTATTGTTGATTCTTTCAAAGCGATTCGCTTATTGACAATTTCTTTAGTCAGTTTCTGGGTAGAAACAGTACTTGGTGTCTTAAGAGATGATCTCAAGACTGCTTCCAGAGTGGGGATCAAAGGATGTCTCAATAACCCTTAGGCTTTTGATTCCGAAAAGCGTTAAAAAGTGGTTTTTAACTTTATTAATGAAAGTGTGGTTTTAAACTGTATTGATGCAAGTGTTTTATTAGTTTAGTTTAAAACGATTTATTTTAGCTAGATGGCATTGGAAGCCTAAGGCTTATTGAAACCCTATTGAGTCCATTTCCTGTGTAGAACCTGTAATCATTGTCTTTTTGGGAGATCTTAAGAATGCTCCAACAGTGGGGATCAAACCTATGACATCCCGGTCACTATATTGACACCATTACCACTATACCACGACGACCTATCTTTTAATTATGTTTCAGGTAGTGCTGAGCTGAATGAAACTCGATAGTGAACATGTTACTCGCAAGAGTTTTAATTCGCCTGTTTGCTGGGTGTGTATGTGTGTAACACAAGGGCGGCAATCATATACGTTGTGTAAATGCCTTATGTCATAGTGAGAACAATAAAAACGTGTCACGCCATAACTGTGGGAGGATGCAATAGAGTTACCGGAAGAAAAAAAAGGCAAACTGTGAACAGATTTTATGGATGAAGCTTGCTTGCTCTGGTCGTTGAGATGAACATTTACAAAGACTTTGCCGCTTTCCAAGAGCTTTTGAAGTTTGAACGTCTTGCACTGAAGAAATGTTGCTGAATTTTATGGGGGCCTCTGCTGTTGAATTATTAACACTGACTGAAGATTACAGCAGGGAATTGTGTGTACTATTTACAATTGTTAAGGCTTGGTATATTGAGCACATGTTGTTGTAATTAAACAATATATTATAAGTGTAATAAATTCAAACAAATTATGAATATGTGAATAATTTTAGAAAATAGTGTACAAATTGTAATTAGTCATAAGAAAATTTGAATATATGTTCAGTTATTTATTGTAATCTGTGGTATTAAGTTGCGCATAAGAATAGTAAGAAAGTTTTTAATGTTTTATAGGTTTTACTATTTTAGTAAATGATTTACCCAAAAGAAGCAGCATCTGTACATTTCTGACTGACAAACTGACAGTGCTATAGGTTTGATTTGCTCACATTCATTCTTTTGGGTGTCATATCAGATATTGACCAATGAAAATGCTTGTTACAACTCCTGCTAAAATTCCATTGGCAAATTTGTGAAGCCTTCAAAGGTTGAACTCCCTGAAATAAAAAACCAACATCTTGATGATAAGAATGCTTGTTTTACAAACGTGTACTCATGTGTACATATTTTACTTGTGCATTTAATGCTCAATATCTTGAAAATCAAAGAAAACAACATAAGGATCATTACACAGACATAAGTTTCCTACAAATTATTGTCATATTTGTACTTTTTTGCGAGGATTTATTTTCCAGTCTACTGTGTGTTTCATTTTATTGCTGTTTACTGTGCAAGAGCCTTTGAACGAAATAATCCCCTGTGTTTTATTAGAAATTTTGATGTTATAACTGTATGCAGATTTATGTTAGACAATCTATAAATATGCGAAGATTGAATTATAAGAAAGGTTATAACTGGGTCACACATGCTTTCTGGTCAGAAATGCGTTTTTGTTGACAGTTCATTTCATTGTATCAGAAAGCACAAACACGGTTTTGATAAGTTTGTAAATGCGCTTCTGAAAATGTTCATCTACATGTATCATGCTTTCTGCTTCATAAAAGGACTGTTTCGTAGTTGATCTTAGTCAAATCTTATGTTGGTCTGAAGAAATCATGTTTAACACTATTTTGTATTTCTTTTTCAGTGCTCTGAAAAAGTTTCTTTCTTTTTCACCATGTTTCTACAAAATAGCTGAGTAACATTTTTCCTTAAAGCATAATAATGTTCATCAAAGTGCAACTTTAAGAATTTCGACAGATTTTCGAAAATTGTAACCTTTAGCCTTATTTCGAAGTGAGTTCTCCTTAAAGTTGTTGACAAGTTTGGAATTTTCTGTTTCACCCCCACTGTTGTTGCGTCTTGGGTTGTTGAAACTTAGCGTCATGAACAATATATAATACACTTTGATTGCCTTTCATAATAGTTCTATTATCTACCAGTGTATTCATATAGCCATAATGTATCTATATATTTGTGTAAGTTATCCGCTGTTTTGATAAATCCTACAGATTTGTTATACAACACTTGATTCTTGCCAATACCTGGCGTTTGATAAGATATTCATTTAAGACATTTCGTTAAAATATAGAGGGAGAACAATGTAATCAAGGGCTAAAATTCAATTTTGCAAAAATTGATCTTCTCTGATAATAAATAATCCAATAAAAATTATTTCACCAGAAGTTTTAAATGTTTTGAACTTAAACTTTCTGGAATAATAACAATATTTGTTGTTTTTCGTACTTTAAATGTTCTTTTGTATAACAAGTTTTAATATATTTGAACAGACAAATGTTCCTAAAGATTGCTCAGCATAAACCATGGTTCTTGATCTAGCTATAAGATCAATCGTATTGCTTAGTTATTGCTTTTGTCCTAAATTATTTGATTCCAACACAGATTATGTAATAATTCTATGATGATTATAAGAACTTTCAAATGATAAACTGTAGTGTTTTTTTTGTGCTAGATATCATTTTCACATTTGGCTATTCATCCTTAGCTTGTTACTAAATGACTCAAATTGTTGGTGCATCATTTACCATACTAAATATATGTTTTATAATTAGGAATTAACACATTTATAGAATCAAGTCATCCGATGTTGAATTTCATTGAAACATTGATTCTTAATGATTGGAATAATACAAATTAAATGTGATAAATTATATTTTATTTGTGGGTGCATTGTCCTTAGCCTGATCAATTTCAAGGAGAATAAAACACTGTTTAATTTGTTGTGTGTTTTATTTCATTAAAAGCGGGCATTGCGATTTACTTGTTTTGTGTTTTTAATTTACAACTGATGTGTTATTTTTGTGCCATTATTTGGCTTCTTGTAAACTAAAGGTATCAGTTGATAAATATGATATTTAATAACATATTTTTATTACATAGACCTAGGATTCTAATCATAGGATGATTATTTTGACCCCCTTGCTTGTTTGCTTGATGCACTATTATTCACACAGTATTTTACTCAGTTATTTACGACTAGATTTTTTTTTTTTTTTTGTATTCAGTTTGTTGCCCTGTTTAATATTTTACATGATTTTAATTTATTGTTTTACCGTTTTAATTGCATTTCTGTTGGACATGGCCTTTTTAACTGATTTTATCTTATAGTAGATTTTTAATATTCACTATGTTTACTAGGAGCTTACACTGGCATTTGAGTGCAAAATTGTATACAGTGTTATACGTTATATGAGAGTCTTTGTACATAAATATGCAGTGTTTGTTCATAAACATTATAAAGTAAGTCTTTCGTGGTTTATTGATTTAAAGCCTCATGATTTATTTGAGGTGCTCTCTGAGGAAATGGGGCTTAATGCATGTGGCTAACCCTTTGCATGCTGGGAAATTTGTCGTCTGCTAAAATGTCGTCTGCTGAATTTCTAAAATTAGCATTTTCTTCGATTTTTTTTCAAAGAATACCATCAGAATAGCAAACAGTTTGGATCCTGATGAGACGCCACGTTCTGTGGCGTCTCATCTGGATCCAAACTGTTTGCAAAGGCCTTCAAAATCCGGTTCCAGCGCTCAAAGGGTTAGCCTGTCCAGTCTGCACAGGCCTATCAGGAACGACACTTTCTGCTTTTATGGTATTTTTTGTGAAAAGGAAGTCTCTTCTAAACAAAAATCCAATTTAGATGGAAAGTGTTGTCCCTGATTAGACAGTGTGAACTGAAAACGTGTGAACTAAACACTATAACATAACTGGAATTCAATCTAAGAACCACCCTTTTTTATTGAGTGGATAACAATAAAAAAACAAGCACTGGTTTTTCACTTTTAACAAATTTGAATTGCCACTTGGTACATTAATTTAAAAGGCATATGAGATGAAGTTTTGTTCATTGTAGACTTTATTACATATCATTGTTATTTTAGTTGATGTTGGCTTTTTTTGTTTTCACGTGTTCAATAAACCTTGTAGTTGAATCAAAATATGTACCTTTTCCTGTACTGATTATTTTTGCTCATTCATGTGTTAACAAAAAAAGTAATTTCGCTTTCATATGTTCTTATTTATTATTTGTCTAATATGTAAAGTCTATGGTAAGGAAACATATGCTCATGGTTTTCAGTATTGATAATGATAATAATCATATATTTTAAGCCCATTAACCCTTTGCATGCTGGGAAATTTTTCGTCTGCTAAAATGTCGTCTGCTGAATTTCTAAAATTAGCATTTATTTGATTTTTTTTCAAAGAATACTATCAGAATAGCAAACAGTTTGGATCCTGATGAGACGCCACGTTCTGTGGCGTCTCATCTGGATCCAAACTGTTTGCAAAGGCCTTCAAAATCCGGTTCCAGCGCTCAAAGGGTTAACACAATGTGACCAGTAAAAAATGTGTATAGATCAGTTTATTTATTACAGTTCATTATGAAATAAGAATGTTTAAATTTTTAACAAATAAAGTATGATCAAGAGATTTTATACTGGCACTGATGATACAAATACAACAATACGTCAATACGTGCTGATTGCAATGTAGTTAGAAAAGAAACTGTTTTCTTTTGTTGTAATTAAATTGTCATATTAATTTCAGGCATTGGTTGTTGCAAATTGAAAATCATTGTTGAAACCCACTTTCAATCATATACTGCATCCACTAAACATTTAAATGTCTCTAACCTGGGTTTTCCATATGAATGCTTAGAGAATTATACAAATTAAAATCACTAAATATGTTTCGAACCATAGAATTTAAATTCATAAATCATTGCATATTTCTCATAGGAATTTCATTATATATTGGAATGAAGTTGAATATACAAGTTTACCCAATGGCCACATAGTGTATGATAACGATAACGTATAAACATAAAGCCTCAATATATAAGATAACAATTGCCTTTGACATCTCCAGTGAAATCAACAGTTGTTTCAAGTAGAACACATTCATTCAAACAGCTTTAATATTGTGATGGTTCTGTTAAGAAACTTGAATACAACTATCCTTGTTTATACTATTAACATATGTAAATCCCACTCTATTATGACATGATTTCATTGTTTGTGAAATCTACTTGAGGAGAAATGTTACGCTGGTGTGTTTATACTAGGTTTGTACTGGTATTTATTTCAATAACACATATAATGGTATTGTTTGTTGAGTATTTGCTGGGTTGCATTGTAACAGTATCATGAGTTTGTATGCGCAGATTTTTAACTTTGAAGCCTGTTTTGCTACATGGACTGGTACTGTGTGTTATATGTTTTCGTTTCGATTGAAATAGGTAAAGTCTACAACTATTACCCGTATGATTAATATTATTTTAACTATTGTTATCATCCACATGTAGATCTGTACAAAGTATAATTCAATAAACTATTATGAGCCATTGTTGAGATTGTTTTGTTTTATTCATACGATACATTCAGACATGGGAAAACAGGGTTAAATGCATGTGCGTAGTGTTGTCTTAGATACAGTTCGCACAGACTAATCAGGGACAAAACTTTCTGCTTTTATGGCATTTTATGTTTGAAAGGTGTATTTTCTAAACATAAATACAGTCAAGGCAGAAAGTGTTGTCCCTGATAAGCCTGGAAAGACTCATAAATGAAAAAAGTCTTCATTGTAACGACAATGGTTAAAGTATCCACATGTATGTGTTTGTTGCAATTAAGATGTGTATTCAAGGTAGTTAATTTCATTAAAAAAAGCTTATCATTGGTTACAACTTCTTTAAAAAAAATGTATTTTAAAACCCCAATAAACGCATTTAAATTACTCACAGATACTAAGCTATTATCTGTGAAAATAATAGATCTTTACTTGCTCTCTAAAGTAAAAAAGATCAATATGGGTAAAACATGTATTTGGAACAAAATTCTTGTTGACGTTAAATACAATCCCGAGTGATGGACTATCTACAGTATCCTTCGTAAGATAGATGTATGCCTATATTGGATGCTGATCAATAGTGACGTTAAGTCAATTCTATCAAGTGGTAAGATTAAGGCTCACGAAGTGCGACGGAAAAAGATGTTTAGGTGAAATGCCCACAGTACATATTAGTTTATAGATCTACATAAACATTATAACACATGTGCCATGGACATGAGATGCTATATTTGTGGAACTGCATGTGCCTGGCCAAATCATACATCGGCGGTAGCAGTGGCGTAGTGGATATAGTGTCTGTCTAGCGAACGTGAGGCCCAAGATTAGATCAGCACCGTGGGAGCGTTCTTTCAAACTCACCCAGACAACATGTTCTGGGTCTACCCAGGAAATGGACTCCAGAGCATTTCAATAAGCCTTAGGCTTTTAATGCAAACAAGCTGAATTAAATAGGCTTAAGCTTCACTTTTATCGCACTAAGTCCGAGTCAAGTCAAGCAAATGTATTAAAACGATAAAGGCCTCCAGCTTAAACTGCAATATTTCACAAAATTTAAATGTACAAAATACATAGACTATGGGCCTTCATGTGGACAACAAGACCACTGGCCAACCAGACATCTCCCATGGCAACAAGTTGGTAATGACATTCTCATTCCAACTGAACAGTTTGTGAGTGCTGCTGCTGCTGCTGCTGATTACTATGATGATGATGATTGTATTTAATGATTGCATTAAGTAGTTCTGTGTTACAATTGTAAAAGAAAATACAACTCCCGAGTGTATGAAGTTTTACGGCACAATAATGTAAACAATGAAATACCCTACTATTTATAATTCTTATTTGAAAAAAGTATCTATCTAACGCAAAATATTCGGTACCATAACATAACGTTGTAACCAAAACATTGTATTTCTACAAAAAATAGACACTTATTTGTGTGAAGTCAGAGCATGAAGGAATAAAATATTGTCTTGTTTACCAATAAGAACAAAAATCTATCACAAAAAGTTTATACATTTTCTCTAGAGTGAAACATTACGTCATAGACATAGATCTAATTAAATATTCTTCCTCCAGATAAACACCACACGTGAGATTGTTTATCGTCTGTTGTATATACGTGGCTGTTGAAAAGAAGCAAACCGATGCGACCAAACAAAAAATAAAGGCATTGTGACAAAATAAGAAACTCGTTACCAAATGAAAATTTTGAATTAGGTACGAGTTGACCACGGTACGAGTTGACTACGGTACGAGTTGACCAAAATGGGTACCAGTTTACCATGGTACGAGTTGACTGTAACCCGAAATAGTCGTGTTTATGGAGTTAAAAATGGATAAAAACGGTCGACAACAAAACTTTTACATTTTTCAGCCTGGACTTAAAAAGTCCTCAATGGTATTCGCTGAAATAGCTGAAGGTGGACACATTTTCCACAGTTTAATTGTACACGATAAGAGTGAGTAATTGGACCAAAATTTATCAAATCCTGTTCACCAGCCAGCAACTGAAGAGAGATTATATGAATGAATTGGAGTTGTTAAATTCATCTACATTAATAGTTGTGTTCATAGTTATACATTTATGCAAACATAGTTATGTGCAGCAATCGCAGGACTATTGTTATTAACGATCAACACTAGTGATTTATCACCCAACAAATAGACCTAACGTTCGGTGACGTTTTTTTTGTTACGTTGTTTTAACCAATCAAAACTCATGTAACAAAGTTATGCACGAGCCAAAATTCGTAAACAACATTTTGTTTTTCTAAATCGAAGTCATAATGCCAATCCGTTATAAAGACAAAAAGATGACATGAACACTTTATGTGGTAAATAAGATAATCATTATATATTCTTCTTCTTCTTCCAATTGATGTACTAATCTTACTCTGGAGCATACTCGTACACAGAGCTCCAGATAAGGATTTAGAATAAAGGGTATTTTACCCCCTGATATTATTGTTAAAGCGTATTTTACTCCTTAGTTTCAGCCATAAAGGGTATTTAGGAATATTGACGGGTATTTTCCATTGCCATAAAAAGCTGACATTGTACATGGCGTGTGTAATCTAGAAATATTATTATTTGTTTTTAATAAAGGCAAACAGAATAAATTTTAAATGATGATATGAACACACTTTTGTTAAAATATTCCCGCAGGAGCCGCTGGTCGCTTTAAACGTCCCTTTTTTGATCCGCAAACATAATGTGCATCCATTTTGTATTTAAGCTTATTTTGATTGACTTAGTTTTGATTCAAAGGTTAACTTACGCTAAAACCTCATCTGGATTATTGGTTAAACTGGTAACGCACTTTAATCGATTAAAAATACATACCAAGATTTTCATTGCGCAATATTACGTACAATGCGTAAATACGCAGATACGCATCTTATCTAGAGCTCTGCTCGTACATTTGTGTATGTACAAGGTGATCGTGAGAGTGCGGTTACAAAATATGCTAAAAATAAAGGAGTGACGGTATGTGTCTGTTCTGCAGTATGGTATCCAGTAACGGACCACTGCACCATTCATGTCTTCTAGTCCATGTAGGCGTGTAGATGTGATGGATCAACGGAGGGGATCGGTGGCTGGGTTGTCAAGAAGACCATAGGTGATCCGATACATCATCAGGAGTTTTGAGTGCTGGCGGTGGAGTTCTAGGGTAGGTAGCCCAAGGTCTGCGATTACACTGCTCTTCGCTGCACAGCCTCTAGCTGTTGGATGAATGTCTGTGTGTGAGGGTCCCAAGCTGCTGATGCGTAGTCGAGATCAGGTCTGACTTGTGACTTATAGCACTGCAGCTTTATGTCTTTCGGGCAGCTGAAGAGGTTTCTGCGGAGGAAGGCGAGAGAGTTATTGGCAGGCTTAGTGCGGCTGTCCACATGAGGTTTCCAGGAAAGATTGCTGGCAAGTGTCACGCCTAGATACCTTCCTGTCTTAGCTAAGGCTAGCTGGTGCCCGTGGATGCTGTAGTCTGCTTGTATCGGTGTTCGCTTTCTCGTTATCCTCAGTACCTCACATTTGTCTGGGTTGAAGCACATCTTCCAAGTTGTTTCCCACTCTTGGAGGGCATAGAGGTCATCCTGTAGTGTCTGTTCATCCTCTGGAGACTTGATCTTTCTGTACAGAAGACTGTCATCCGCAAAGAGCCTTGTTGTGGATTTAACTTTGGAGGGCATGTCATTAATGTACACCAGGAATAGCATGGGTCCTAACACCGAGCCTTGAGGGACACCCGATGTCACTGGTGCTGGGTTTGACTGTACACCTCAACCTGTATGTGCTGACTTCGGTTTGATAGGAAGCTTCTGATCCAGGTGATGTTTTCACTGATGCCGTAGTGCTTCAGTTTCACAGCAAGGTGTTCGTGCGGAACCTTGTCGAACGCCTTACTGAAGTCGAGTAAGATGGCGTCTATCTGCTCACCGCTGTCAAGAGCTGACGAAAGGTCCTGTAAGATCAGAAGTAGCTGCGTCTCACATGACCGGCACTTCCTGAATCCATGCTGTGATTCCAACAATATGTTCAGGTCTTCCATATGCTGCATTATCTTGCAGTGCATGATACTGTGAAACCATTTATTTTTGTCAGCATGAAATTTCGTCATTTAAAAAAAAAACTATTTCGTCAGCACTTAAATTCTTCAATTTCTGATTTTGAAAAAAAAAATAAAAAAAAAATGTGTCGGTCATTTTCCGATTTTTTTGTAATACTTGTCTGCTCTAAATCGCGGTTGCGATAAATCGTGGTGGGGAGAAGGGGTAACTTCGGAGTCACTTGCAGGAGGTGGGCCCTATTTATCACATGCCAATTAACTTGTCGTTTGTTATCAGGCTTTAGTAACTGGCCCTTATAATTGTATACCATTAACTCATTCATTGTTATGAGTAGCGGATTAGTAGGACTGAATTACCATTAACGATTACCGGTAATGATGTTACTATGAAGTGCTATCGATCTTTTGAATCATTGACAGCTTTGACAAGTTTAACGAGGCATGTTTCATTTAAATATTGTCTGCTAAAATGCAATTGACAACGTAACAGTCAAAGATAAATAAAATAAGATATCCAGACAATATAATTACATACAAACGTAGTGTATTTGTTAACAGAAATTGACTTTCATTTTCGTCAGGTTTTCAGGAAGTCCCCGGGAAGCACGTTTTTTTCATGACTGCTTATGATGCAATAAAACGTTACTTTGTATCGTATTGCATTCAATCTTAATTTAAATTCACTTGTCCATAAATTGCCAGATTTTTGTTTAATTGATGTTGTAATAATATTGGATTATCGGATATATATGCACATAAGAAAAGCGGTATGTATACAACTATCAATACACATTTACTTTTTTCAATTTCGTTTATTTTCTTTGATCTGACGCGTGTTGGCTTCACTTTCACACCCCTAAAAACACAATACACACAATGGGTAATAATCATTTCTATTCTACCTAAACGAAGTCAACGCATTCCCTACAGCTTTATTGCATTCGCGTTTTACAGGAAATGTCACGTTTCAGTTAAGTACACTGTATAATGTACACCCCTTTGTGTCAAAACCGGATTTCTCTTGATTGAGAAACAGACGCAGTATGCATACGTGGATTACGTTGGATTTTAATGTCTCATGTCAACGGTAATTCAGTCTTAATCTTGTTTCAACATTGGACATAATTATTCGTTAGGAACTTAATTTTGTCAATCGGTCTACTGACGAAATAGACGAAAATTAATGTCTGACGAATAATAATGGTTTCACAGTATGCTCCATTATTTTACAGCAGACAGAGGTGAGGGAGATAGGCCTGTAGTTGGCAGGGGTGCTTTTGTCGCCCTTCTTGAGTATTGGAGCCACCAATGCTTGCTTCCAGTCATCAGGCACACAGGATTGTGACAGAGAGGCCTGAAAGATGAGGGTCAACATAGGTGATAGTTCACTTGCAAATTCCTGTAGGAACCTTGTAGGGATTGCATCAGGTCCTGTTGCCTTGTGTGGGTTCAGGTTCTGCAAGAGTTTGTGTACGCCCTCATTTCCTATGTTGAAGGTTGCCATTGGTGGGTATGGTGTTCTGCTCATCTTTGGGATGTTACTTGTGTCCACTTCTGTGAACACACTTGTGAACTGCTCGTTCAGGATTGCAGCCTTAGACATTGGGTCGTTATACAGGAGACCTTCATGTTTCAGGGGGGCTATACCACTGCCGTCACATCTTCTTGTTTTGATGAAGGAATACAGCTTCTTAGAGTTGTGATCTTCAGATACAGTATCGCTGATGTATGTGTTGTATGCTAGTCTGCACTCGTATTGGACTATCTTTTGCAGCTGCTTATATCGGGTGAGGTCTTCCGGTTTCCCTGTATGTTTGGATTTCCTGAGGGTCCTCTTCTTTTGTCTTGATAGGCGCTTGATCTTTCGATTCACCCAGGGTTGGTTGAAACGTTGTGTTGCAAGTTTAGATGGAACATGTTTTTCTATGGTGTTAATACAGAACTGCTGAAATTCTTTCCAAAGAGTGTTGATGTCTGTATCCGAGTTATGTCTGTTGAGGAAGATATCATGAAATTCGTCAATAGTTGTGCGAGTGGTAGCAAGATCAGCATGTTTCCAAAGTAGAACCTTTCTCTGAGGTGGTTTGGATCTGGGAACACGTGTTAAGGCATGCACAAATACAATGTCATGGTCACTGACGCCTGGGACTGGCTTGATCTTTTCCACCAGTGATGGCCTATTTGTTATGAAGAGGTCGAGGATGTTGTTACCTCTTGTTGGGAATGTAATGCACTGTTCTGCCCCTAAATCTGCAACGATGTCAAGAAATGTTTGGTTGGTCTTGTTGAAGTACGAATAACCGTTGATGGTATTGGTATTCCAATCGATGTCTGGCAGGTTGGCGTCACCAGCAATCCATATTGTAGCATCCGAGTTATGTTGATGTAGGTTGCCGATTACAGTACTCATTTCTTCCATGTATGTGTGGTCGCTATTAGGTAATCTGTATACAATGTATAGTGATCCGATGATTAGGGTTTGCTTGCCTGGGCATTCGAAACCTGCAGCACTGAATTCAGTCTGGGTTGTCAGTGCCATGTCAGTTCCAACTATGTTGTCCTTGGCTGCTATCATCACTCCGCCATAGTGGTTGTTTGGTCTGTCAAGTCTGGCAACGAAGTGGTACCCTGCAGGGAGAACTTCTCTCTCATAAAAGCCATTGTGCAGCCATGTTTCACAGCCAATAACAATATTGGGGTTTGATTCTTGGAGGAGTAGCCAGAATTCAGATCGTTTGGCTCGCATTCTCTGGAAATTGATCAGCAAAATCCTAAATGATGCTTGTGTTTGTGCAGGTTGTCTGGTATTCTTGATAGGAGACGAGGAAAGTTGTGGGGGCCCGGTGACGACTGTACAGAGCTGAAGCTTGACGTCTGGGCATCAAGTGGGCTTGAGTGTTGATTTTGGTGTCTGTGACTACCTTGGGTACTAAGGAGTTCTCTGTTGCTACAGAGGTGTTGATGGTGTCAGCAGACACAGAGATAAACAGGGAAGTTGAGAAGTTCGGCAGGCCGCAACAGTAGAAGACCCAGCTAGTGTCTTGTATGCCCTGGAAAACAGTCATGGGCATGTTCAGGCATTTGGTGTGAAACCAGGTATCGCAGGAGTCACAACATAAAGCATTCTGGTTGGATCTGCAAGGTTTTTGGCACTCACCACAGGGGAATCTGTATGTTGGGCCTGGGTTAGGGTGGCAGTCATTGGATTGTGTGATCCTGTTGTGGAAGTAAGATCCGAAACCTGGATGTGTCAAATCATCTGGTGGTCTTAACTGGACAAGAAATAAGAACACATATGAAGATTCATTTCAGGAGGTGTGCTTCTTTTTCAGAATATACCGTTCAAAGGATGTCCGAAATGTTCGTCCGAAATATATGTTACTTTTGACAAGATCGTTTTTGCGGGGGTTTAGCTGGACCGAGTTATTAGTTGCTTTGTAGAACAGATGGCTGGTAGCAGTGGATGTTATCTTGTTACAAACAAATGAGTACCTGACTGTAAAACCCCCCCAAAATAAAACCTTTTTGTAATGAGACTGGTAAGTTGCGCCTCACGATCACCTTGACCTTGACGCGGGCTATCCGTTTTCTGTGCCATACACAATAGTGTCATTTCCATCTTTGCGAAAGTCCCAACACCATTAATTTGAACCTATTTATTTTAGCTCAATTGCATCCAAAGCCTAAGGGTTATTGAAATGCTCCCGAGTCAGTTTCCTGGGTTGAACCAGTTCTTTGGGTTATTTTTAAAGCATGCTCCCACACTAGGATCCAACATGTGACCTCCCGGTCGCTAGGTTGACACCATATCAACTTTGTCATACAAAGCCATTAGCCATTACTGGCTGTTATTATGAAGATTTTGTAAAACGTAGTCCAAAGTTAACATTACCGATACAACACTCCTACTCCATACCAACCTGATATGCCTTACTTAATTAATCCTTGTCCTTGCAAGGCTTTAATCAGTGTACTTAGCTACTTTTCACTATTAATATTACAATGCAATTAGCTTTAATCTGCTAGTTTCTGTTTAAAAAAAAAGCAATACTCAACACAGATGCAGACACTATTTAATGCACATTGAGAACAAGGTGTATATAGGGAGCTAACCTTTATGTACATCATCTACACAAGTTATACGCTAGTCTGACAGAATTTAGAAGTAAATGTCAATCCCTGTCTATAAGAGAAAATAAAGTAGTTTATCTGAAACTTCATACAAAGAAACCTTACATTCTGACCCAGTAAGATAGAATGAATGAAGTCAAGGTCATCATTTCTTAATAAAGATAAATGTTGTTTAATTAACTTCTATAGCTCTTGTCCTACAACTGCAAATGCATAGATACATGTACCTGGCATCCATACTACATTTCAGATTGAATATGAGCAGATGGAGTTTAAGTCAAGGTCACCATTAATAAAACTTTCAAAAACTTGGTCAAACAAGATGAAAGTTGAGAACACTGTCTTCTGACATCTTTTTATTCACACAATGTAGGGATTGTACTTTTCGGAAGCTGGATACAAATGTAGTAGAATTACATATACATAAAATTCTATTATAATACATTATTATTCAATATTGTTGACTCAGTTCTCTTTTCAGTTCAGTATTTAATGACGTAAAATAAGCTTCCAGGATGGAGGCTGTTGAAATTGCTTTCAAGCGTTTGAACCACACACCCTACGTCTTCTCAAACCACCAGCGCGTAGCGGCATGGTGCGACATCAAGGAGATCTTACTGTGGTGCCCTCATCCGAGCTGTGAAGTTGTCCTGACAGCATTAAAATTCCTTCTTAAATACCCGGATTCAGAAAAATGGATGCACCCCTGCTCAGAGTCGGAACAGCAGCTTTTCTTGAAGCAGTTCATGGTAGTACCTCATGGGACGTTATTGGTGGATCTGAACACGCTAAAGAACAGAGAATTACTCACCACGCTGTATGAAATGGTCAGAAGAAAACACTCAAAGTCGTCCAATTCTGTCATTGTGGCTTGTTCCGTGGTCAGACAAGAGATTGTGGCTAAATATTGCAACACCAGCTTCAAAGTTCCGATTGAGTCTCTAAAAGACAATAAATTACTGCCTGCTGTGACCAGAGCTGTGTACAAAGAAAAGGATTCTGAAGTGAAAAATGAAGAATTTCACAATGGACAGCCTGTCAAGTTAGAGTTAATTGTCACTGAAGTATGTGTAATTGTTTGTTAAAACTACATGATGTCTAACCCTTTGAGCGCTGGAACCGAATTTTAAAGGCCTTTGCAAACAGTTTGGATCCAGATGAGACGCCACAGAACGTGGCGTCTCATCAGGATCCAAACTGTTTGCTATTCTGATAGTATTTTTTGAAAAAAAAATCGAAGAAAATGCTAATTTTAGAAATTCAGCAGACAACATTTTAGCAGACGACAAATATCCCAGCATGCAAAGGGCTAAACTAATATTCAGTATTGATGTTTAATGGGGTGTAAAATGTATAACCCTTAAAGTTATGGGCTAAGGTTTTGCTTTTCTATTCCTCTTTTTACAAAAAAAGGTTAAATCTCTAGCCACATGTGTATATATGTGCATGTATGGTTGTAGAGCAAGAACCGTAACTTTGTAAAGGATTTTTATTGAATAATGTCCCATTTGTGTATAAAAAAGTCAACATTATCCTGAGTGCCTTGAATCATTTACCTTAATGGCTTTATAGGAATAAATGATTGAAGAAAGTAAGAATGTGATTTATTATCAATCAATTTATGTAAAAACTTGCATTTATATACACTTTGAACAACTGCATTAAGACATTATTGTCTGAAAAACCTCACAATTTCTAAAGTCTTGTTTTGATCGTTCACAGGATAACGGTTTCGTTGAGAGTTCAGGCATGCCCAAGAGAAATGCACCAGTGTCCTCAGATACGTATGTTTCACTGTCAATGCTACAGGTAGGGTCAATTCATGTCTGAAAAAGTTGTTTTTCTCACACATTCTGTTGCTTTTTCACTCTTAAAAATACTGCAATAGCATGACATCCATCAGCGTTAGTGTCAGCATGTTTCCGTCAAGTTTGACATGTTTGGCAAACGTCCCAAAACAATTACTGGCAACTAGAGCTGGTAACTTTTTCCGACCCAAATTCAAATTTACTGGCTAATCGACTGCAATTGGTATTTGGTCTGATTTAAGAACAGTCCATAAGGGCCAGTATGATGGAATTTCTTCCTGGGCCTTATGCATTCATGCAAACAAAATGTAAGCTGACAACTTAATGAGGCGTTTTCTGGAAAAACTGGACTTAATGTATGTGCATAAAGTGCCATCCTAGTATGGCTTGTGCAGTCCACACAGGCTAATTGGGACGGCACTTTTATCTCATGTAAATTTCAAAGAAGTTCTCTGCTAAACGAAAATCCAGTGTAGGCGGAAACTGTTGTCCCTCATTAGCCTGTGAAGACTGCACAAGCTAATTTGGGATGACACTTAACACACATTCATTCAACCCATTTTCCCAGAACGAAACTCAAATGTTCATTGGTTTTGTATCAATTTCAGTTTGTAAATTTCAGTTTGCAAAATCAAGTGCCTGATTCTCTTGTCTTTTCTGTAACCCATTCATGTTTTCGTTTGCAGACACTAGTACCTAGTTCCTCGTCGTTCCTCGCCAAGTTGACAGAGGTGCTCGTAGCTGGGAGATGTGATGAGTACGATGTTCACAGCTTGAGTCCCTGCCTACTTCTGGAGGGCATACAGCTCACTAGATTTCTGGCCTGCCAATACGGCTATGGTACGTTTGAATATCTTTAACTGGCTTTGTTTTCACGGTTGTGCAAATTTGACTCACACCCATTCATTTTGATGTGAGTTCTAAACATCGGGAAACAGTATAATGTTGGTTTATTGGGAAACAGTGTTATTGTAGGTTAATAAAATTGAAGACTTTATCCAAAACAAAATCAAAGATTGTAATAATAGTGAGGCAAAATTGTTTATGTCTTTAACAGTCATTATTGCCCATTCAACGGGAACTGGTACCATTCCACCATATAATCTTTCCTAAATTGTAACATCCACAGTAAAATTAACTTCACACATGTTTGCATTTCATTCAATGTAGGTCTGCAAAATGTTCCAAAGTATAATAACAGTAGAAATAAAAAAAGATAAAGAACACTATGTGTATGCATATAAAAAATAATTGCAAATTGGTTATTTGGTAGAAAAGTGACATGAAGCAGAATGTAAAGCTCTTATTCACCCTAATAGATCAAGAAGGTAGACATTAGCTAACACAGAGACAATAATGCGGAAAATTATTACCAATACATGTAAGACTTAAAACCAAGTAAATAGTAATAGCATTCTCTATTATACAGTGATCAAAATGAGCATACGCCATCAAACTCTTCATTGGTAAATTTTAAACATAAATTTCAAATTTTTCTTCTTTTCTTTAAAGATGTGCCCTGGCAGTGCTTGACCTCAAGCAGTCTGATGATGTCTTTAGAGGAATTCTGGACATCGTATACACGGGAGCTGCGTTCCCTCGCCAATACTCTGGTCCCGGTAGCAGACTTCTCAGTTATAGCACTCAATTGTCAGGTGAGTTTATTTGTCTGTCTGGCTCTCTGTCTGTATATTGAACCTTGTCTGATAAATGTTTCCTTCACCTTTTAACATACCACATTCAAACTTATGTTCATAATTTTACATATATTAAAAACATTCTTATATTCCCCCTGAGGTATTCCGAATAAAAATTCCCCCCCCTGAAGGCACCATTCCCCTAAGTGTGACAATATGCCCTGTGTTATACAGGACAGTATTTAAGATACATGTTCACAGATTGACAGAATGACAATTTTCCATCTTTTTGTCACAGATCGAAACAATAAAAGGATAACTGTACATTAGGGAACAAAATAACACCAATGGCGTAAACGCATACTGAAATAAATTTTTGTTTATGAGAAGTAATAATTCAAAATTTAAAAAAGATTTAAACAGTTCAAAATGACAAAGACTTAGCAAAGACGTTATGCTTAATAAACTGTAATTATAGTTTTCAGCTTTTAAATGAAAACATACAGGTTATTTTAAGCAAATAACTCATGTGTTCGGTTTACTTTTACTTTTAATATTTAATAATATTAAAAATAAAAACTATAAAAAATATTCTGAACATAAGGTTATCAAAACGTTACTTTGGTGATCTCCTAAAGTTGCTCAAATGCTTTTGGTGTGTTCCATAAGATAGTGGCCTGATATCAATCAATTCAGGATTCTTTCCAGTCTGACACTGAGTTTTAAATAAGCTAGTGGATGCAGGCACCCTTGTGCCTATTCTTTTCATTAATTTCTAATTTTCATGATTGTTATTTTAGAGAGCAAAAGCTTTCAATATAAAAACACTCGCATATTTTTTGTATATATTGTGTTTTATTTAGATAGGAGATATAGGAGGTCCAGCAAGATCAGGTAAAAAGCTACCATTGGCATCAAAGACAAGTGAAAAGCCATGTCTCAGTAAAACATTAAAAGCAGAAAACAAAAATGATAATGTGAAGAGTCCCAAGAACACAAGCAGTCAGCTTATGGCTAATTCAGATACATGTGTGTTGGCGTGTGCAAATGAAATTACGCAAAGTGAGGTTGTTTATTCAGATGTAAATTTTGTAAGAGAAATTAATAAAGACCACGCTGTGCAAGATGACTCTAGCGGTGCTTCTGCTAGCCAGTCCAAGGATAGTTTATCAGGACAGAGAAAGAATGCTAAGAATGGAAAAAAGTTCATTAAGGCAGATCCGGCTGTAGATAAATGTGTTTCAAGTTCCAAGAGTTGTGAGAGTGTTGGTAAAGGAAAAATGAAAGTAGGTGCTGTAAAACAAGTAAAAAATGCTGTTCATAAGGTAAAAGATAAAAAACAAAAATGTGATATTGGCAAGCATTCTCAGAAAGCTTTATGTGATGGGAACGGTATAAGACATGCTGTTGACAAGCAAACAGAAAGAAGTGCAAATGCTAGTAGGAGAAATGCAAAGAAAAACATTGTTAAATCATCTATTCCAGTAAAAAAGCAAATGTCAGAAACTGAAATTGCTGCAAAGAATCCTATTCCTGAAAGAAGTAATTCTAGATCTAAAATGATAACAGATGGCAAGATGGAAGGTAACAGTTTGAATAACAATACTGAATGTGAACCTAGAAAAGAAATGAAAGGTATTGTTAATGAAAAAAAGACAGACTCAAACAATTCTGCATTGACAATGAATTGTTTGCGTCAAGAGTCTGAAAATTATGTGAAGATTGAAACAACAGGTGTGCAAATGCAGATTATACAAGGAAATAACAGGAAAATGGGACCACAGATGTTTAAACTAACAGACCATGGGTATACAGGAAGCTTAAAGAAGAAAAACATTGATAAACACCTTAAAATTGGTCAAACAGAGACAGATCTTGAAAATGTGCCCAAAACTATGAAGGAGTCTGATGATGGAATAACTGATCATTTAAACTTGTCTGCAGCTGGAAATGAAGAGAATACAAGCCAAGAAAAATGTGATGAGGGTAAAATAGAGGTTTCATTTGTTAAAAAAGCAACATCGAGTCTCGATACAAGTGACAGTTTGCACGAGTTGGATAAGAGTCTGATAGATCTGATTTCACATACTCGGAAAAATGTCAACCTTAGTAACAGTGAAGATCGCAAAGTCCTTACATGTGGATCTGCCAAAATGCATGATAATATACCGGGCATATTGCGAGTTTCCACAAAACAGAAGTCTCCGATGAAGCACCTGTTACAATTTTCTCTTCGCCAGAATTCAGCAAGTAACATAGATAAAGATGTGACTTTAAAACAGGAAGGTCATAAACCATGGGCTAACGGCAAGTATTTTAAACACTTTGAACAAGGAACAAATTATGCTATATCACCAAAAGAAGTAGAATTAATAACACCTTCCCAACACCCTGATTTTTTGCACAGGGAGCAACAGCCTTTTTCCTACAGGGCATTTAGAAATCAGAACACTCCTGCATTTACAGGGGAAAATTCATGCCAATCTCCAACTTTGCTTATAGATGATGATAGTTTTCCCATTGTTGAAGGAAACCAAATTAATGTTGCGTATAGACAGATACCAAGCAAAAGAACTCCACGACTGAAGGCATACTCAGCGAACAGCGTGGGAAAATTGCAAGAAGAAATTGTTACCAAATTGCAGGAACATGCTACTAAATCCATTCACTCAGTAAAAGGGAATTCTAGCAATGATTTTATGACAGAGGGGGTTGGCATATGGCAAGAGAGGGTTACTCAAAAACAAAGCTATGGAAGGATGGCTAAATCAGCTGACGTTTATCAGAGAATACAGAAAGACAACAAGTTTAAACCAGCATCCAGCATGTTCTCAACAAAAAGTAGCAACATAGTTGACAGCCCTTCTTTTATGAGAGGAATCAAGTATGCCTGTTCACAAGTCCGCCCCAGGTTATCTGCAGAGAAAGCAGGAGCTGTACAGGGATATGGATCCTCGTCGTCAACAACACCTGACATTTATGATGAGTTTGCCAGAAAAAGAAAGCCAAAGGGTCGCAGGGCTGTGTCCTCACCAAAACCAAAGCCTCTTACAAAACCAGTCTCTCCAAAGCTACACAAGACAGTGGCAAGAGAGGGAGGGCCTGTAGCAGAACAGGAAAAGCCAATACTGTCAACACCTAGTTTTTACACAGTTGGATATTTGTCCAAATCAAAAGCGGATGGAAATCTTACAGAGGAATCAAATGGTGTCTTTACTGCCAAGCAAAGTTATGAACATAAAAAGTCAGAATCAAGTAACTTTCCAGTCACGTCGACTTCTTATTTGCAAAGAAGCAAAGGCATGTTGTCAAGAAACACTTCTGAAACATATTCAAATGACAATACATCCAAATGTCCCCTTAGAGTTGAACATCATCCAAATTCTGAGCAATCACCATCAGTTTCACAAATGCATGCTGTAAAACAAAGTTGTGGCGCTGATGAAAACTGCCATGTACCAGAACTTAACAACTGGTCACAGACTGAGTATAGAGAGCCAGGAAAGAACCAGGTTGGTCCTGAAAATTCACTTGTCAACAGTTACCCTTCAATTGATAGCTTTTCATCATATTTCCCTTCAAACTCAGTAGTTAGAGGTGCAGATATACCAAAGCCATTATCTTGGTCTTATTGTAGCCCAGTTGAACAGCAGAGAGGCCCAACTGGTTGTGAAAAACACAACACAAGGGTGACCCTTCTCGATAAAATGACATGCTTTTATGAGCACTGTGGTGAGCCAAAGCCCTCAAGCTCTTTGGAAAGCTTGAATAATATTCAAAAGGTTTTGCAAATAAAAAACTTGCCATCTAGAACAAACCCTACTTCGTTAACAAGTAATAGCCCTGTTATGAAAAATAATGATCTGAGCTCCAGGTTTGTGCCCCATACGTGTCCTAATTGGAATGCTTCAGATTCCTATGATACAGAGTGCAAGAACAGAATAAAATCTCTGGCAAGAATTAAGACCCAGATGTATTTTAAAGTTCCTGGGGATGACACATTATATCCTCTTGCAAAGGGCATTTTTATACCAGGAAACGCTCAGTTTTACACGCTTTCTGAGCAGGATCAAATTGACATGTCACAGAGCTATTGTGAAAATCAACAAGACTTACAGAAGTTTGTTCCCAATTCGTCTTCAAGAGAAGAAGAGAAATCTGAGAGTGATGATAATGACTCAGTGGAAAATGCAACAATTTTTGATTTTGAAGCACAGAATGAAGCCAGTATTGATGTTGAAGCAATGCTGAAAAGGATTTGTTTGGATATGGAAGAGAGAGAAGACCTTGGCAACAATGTATCAACCCATTTGTCCCAGATAAAAGAGCTGCTCAAGAAGCATGGTAATAAAAAGAATCAAACGGAGACACAATCATCAGATAGAGTCATAGGTACATCACCTAATGCTTACTCAAAGGACAAAAAGAGCAGCGAATCACATAATAAAAGTTTCAGAGAGGTTGTGGAAGAAAAAAGAGCTTTGAAGAAGAAAGATGAGCAGGAACTAGCGGACAAAAACTTCTGTGAGTCTTCTCAAATGAGCTTGCCTTGTGATACAAAAGGCAAAGGTAGAAAGAAAAGTGCTAAAAATAATCAGATTGTCAACGACTTATTAAAAACAGAAGAATCAAGAAAATCGGCTGTTGCTTTCTATGACTTAAAGAATTTGGACAAAAATAAAGACCGCAGGACCAATGAACGCACCTTGAATAAATCAAGGCCAAGAACGGGAGGAAATGTTCCCTCACCAAGAAGAGTATTTATAGCTGTTAGTGGACAGAAAGCAAGGAAAGTTAATGTAGAACCTGGTGAGACTGGAAAGCGGAATAATTCACCAGAAGCCGTGAAAAAGTGCAGGAAAAAAGCTTTGAAATCTGGAAAGAAAAGTAAAACCTTCAACGTTAAACAGAAAAGTGATATACCGGTAGAACTTCCACAAAAAGCAAGCAAGGATGGCAATATTGTATATGATAGTCACAATATTTTACCAGTTCTTCGCCGACTGTGGATTGAGAATCCTACTTCAGCCAAACTTGAAGAAAGACAGTGTATCAGTAGATCAAAGGTTAAGAATAATTCGGGTAAAGGTCAAAGAAAACAACAACTGAAAGAATTGGACACAGTCCAGTTACAAATGTCCCTAACAAATCAAAGAGAACCAGAACCAAAGGCAAGTGAAAGTGGACTGATGTATTTAGAGAAAGAAGATTCTTATGAGAATTTTATTGACAAAATGGATTCAGAGCAATTCATTTCTTCACAGGTTGTCACAGAAAGAGAAATCCCTCAGAAGGAGTGCTTTGTTCTACTTGAAAAGTTGACAAACTTGGAATGTGAAAATGTCAATGCCTCAAATGTATCAAATTTACACTATCCAAACCAAACTGAAGTATCTAGCATAAAATCCAATAATGAATGTGAAGTGATTGAAAGTCATGCTGAGCATGAGTATAGAACATGTGAAGATGGTAGTTACACAATTGGAGATATAGTTTGTCAAACTACTCCTGGTAAAGAACTACACAATCAAAAACATGAAAGGACATTTGAAGAATCTGATGCACTTGATGTATATGGTGAGACAACATTTATTACTCAGAGAACTGCGCATTTGCTAGAAGACACTGACTTTAGTGGTGGAGACATTATTGAGAGTCAGAATGTTTTTAGATCATTCAAGTCAGATTATGGAAATACTGAAGAGGCAGCCTTGAATTGGAATACGAATTATGAGGAATTCGCTACAGAAAATTGGGCAGATAACTGTAACACCATTGCATTTGCTGGGGATAATTTTAACCTCAACAAACTTGCTGGTGATTCAGTAACAAATGTGGATGAAATTATGGTGAAAACTGAGCCTTATGCTGAGGACTATGAAGTTTCAGGGACTACCTATATGACTGGTGTGAATTCTGAATGCAGTGATGCCAAGTGTTTCAGTCAGAAACTTGCAAGGTATGACATAAAAAATGATATTCAGGGTACAATTATTGCAAAGCCAAATAAAGACCTACAAACTGGATTGGATGACAACATTTTAACGGATCCTTTGTTATGTGATGTGTGTACAATCAGTGTTGAACCATATGATGACGGGGTTATGCTGTTCTGCACAAATTCGAATGGTAGAACATTTCAAATTGACGAAAACCATCCAAGCTATGGCTCGGTCATGGAAATGTATCATAGTCAAGCTATTGAAACAGACAACTTTGTTAAAGACACTATAAACACTGCTGAAGGTAATGATTTCTATGGAATGCCTGGTACTCTTTCAGAGGAAGAGGAGGAAGATGGTTATGTTATTGCAGATTCAAATGTGGGAAACATGATTGATTGTGATAGTTGGGAGGAGACTACAGAAGAAACAAGTTATATAGATGAAATGAAGAATAAATACTGTTGTGGCAATAATAAAGAACAAAGTGTGAGTCCAGAATTATATGAAACTGATTGTCAGCATGGAATGGCCAGCAATAATGAAAGCACAGGAATGAAGATATTACATGTTGTTGGAAATTATGAAACCCATTCTTTTCAGAACTGCTCTGAACCCATAAATAATGAGGTTGTTGAGGACTATGATATGGGAAAGGTAATGAATAATACTGGTGACGATGAGTCTACATTGGTAGAGAACAAAGCTGAAAATGGCCAAGCTTCTAATAAATGCAATTCAGAGAACAAAACTCCTAAAATGAAATGCAATCTAAAAATTAAAAAGACAATTTCTTTACATAGGAAAACTGATGGTTACAACACAACCCCAAGACAAAACTATGTTGCAAATAATGAATCTTATACCACATTGCCTGGTGACAATAAATCAGGGCCTAAAACTGATAGATGTGAATCTATTGACGAGGAATCAGATTCAGATGCATACCCTAGTGCATCCAATTACTCAGATAAAGATTACCAGCCTACAGATGATGAGCCTGATGAAGAAAGTGGTGATAGCACTGATGCTGAGAGCATGTTTTCAGATGAAAATACTAAGGACATTGGGAAAAAAAGAGTCATGCAAAAAGGTTCTAAATGTAAAACAATCGGAACAAAATGTCCTAAAAAGAAAAAAATGACATGTCCTAAAAATACAAATGGAAATTCATCTTTAAATAAGATACGGAAACAATTCCAAAAGAAATATGATGTAAAAAATACAGCTATAATAAACAAGTGGTTGAAGAAATCTGAAAAACTTGTCCAGAATGACGCATCAGCTGATAATAAGAGTCAGCGGAAACATATCAAAGAAGACACAAAAACTCAGAGAAGTTTCCTTACAGATTATTGCAATAAAACATCAGTAAAAAAGAGTCGACCCAAAAAGCGTAAACAGGACAAAAAGAGTGTCATAAATAAACAATTAAGTTATTGTTCCCAAAACATGTCTTGTGAAGATGAAATTACTAAGAAAGATGTTGTTTTCAAGAGGAATCTTACGGCCACTCTTAGTAATGATAAACTTGCAACAAGTAATGACAAAATTGACAAAAACATACAAAAAATAGCTGTTAAATGTGTGGAAGAAAATATAGCTAAAGATAAAAGCCAATGTTCTGGTTTGAAGGTCTGTGTAGCTAGTGAAATATCAGAAGTGGTAAAAAATGACACAAATATTGGAGTAACCAAATCTATGAGCAGTGGTGAGAAATTTGTGAGTTTGCTGGAGAGCTGGAATGAAAAGTTAACAACTAAACAGAAACAGAAGGGGAAACTTATGAATGAGGCAGAATCTCACACAAGTCTTATTGACAAATCTGAATTGACTGATGCAACTATTGATTCATACTCAGACATGGCTGATACTGAAAGTGTTTTGTTAAAAAGAAGGTTAAGAAGAAGAAAGAAGAGACAAACAAGGATTAAAAAGGACAAGGATAAAAAAGATAATTTTGAAGAAGAAAAAGAAGGATATGAAGAAAATGGTGAAGCAGCAGAATCTGAATTGACTGATGAAAATATTGATTCATACTCTGACATGGCTGATAATGAAAGTGTTTCATCAGAAAGAAAGTTAAGAAGAAGAAAGAAGAGACAAACAAGGAAAAAAAAGGAAAAGGAGGAAGAAGATATTAATGAAGAAGAAAAAGAAAGACAAGAAGAAAACACTGCAGCAGCAGAAGGGTTTATAAAGACGCAAATGAAATTCTATGAGATACTCAAGAACTCATTGCTTGATTCAAGCAAAATGAAAAAACAAGATCATGTTATTAATAGGTATTTGTTTGAAAAGTTTGGTTGTGATTTTTTTTGTTTTTTTTTTGTTCAAGAAATCTAAACATTTTTTGTATTAAGTTTATGATTTCTTGAGTCAGTTGTCTAGTTTTTGAACGTTTAATCGTTTGTTTTGAGTTTTCCTATTGACCAAATAGATTAACGTTTGAAAAATATAACTGGAATGGAAGTATTTGAAATTTCACCCATGTTATTTTGTAATATTTCTTACCAAGGTGTATTTCTCTGTCAGGTTGGTATGGTCTATTGATTTTTCAGTGAGCTGTTCCCTTTAATTATCCTAACCCTACTTTTTATGTTTCCCCAAAATTTTTGGGGGGAGCATATAGTCGCCACTTCGTCTGTCCGTGTGTGTGTGTGTGTGCGTCCGTCTGGAAATTTTTCTGGGCTATTTCTCAGATCGGAATTCAATGAAACTTTATGGGAAGCTTCACTACCAAGAGGAGATGTGCGTTATATCAGCGGCTTCTGGTTGGATAATTTTTCACAGAGTTATGGCCCTTTGAAATTTTCAATTAACTGTATATATAGTGCAATTCTTGTCCGGCTATTTGTCATCAACTAATGACCGGAATTCAATGAAACTTTATGGGAAGCTTCACTACCAAGAGGAGATGTGCATATTATCAGCCAGTTCTGGTCAGATGATTTTTCAAAGAGTTATGGCCCTTTGAAATTTTCCACATACATGTATAGTGCAATTCTTGTCCGAGCTATTTCTCAGCAACTTATTACGGGAATTCAATGAAACTTTATGGGAAGCTTCACTACCAACAGGAGATGTGCATATTATCAGCCGGTTATGGTCGGATGATTTTTCACAGAGTTATGGCCCTTTGAAATTTTCCATTGTACATATAGTGCAATTCTTGTCCGAGCTATTTCTCAGCAACTTATTACGGGAATTCAATGAAACCTTATGGGAAGCTTCACTACCAGCAGGAGATGTGCATATTATCAGCCGGTTATGGTCGGATGATTTTTCACAGAGTTATGGCCCTTTGAAATTTTCTATAAACTGTACATATAGTGCAATTCTTGTCCGGGCTATTTCTCCCCAACTACTGACTGGATTTCAATGAAGCTTTATGGGAAGCTTAACTACCTTGGGGAGAGGCGCATGTTATTAATGGGTTCTGGTTAATTGATTTATTTAGATTAGATTTCCTTTTATCTGAATATATAGTGTAATATTATAACAAAAAAAATTTTGGGGAGCATCACCCGTCTCTGACGGTTTCTTGTCATTTACAGATCTGAGGCACTTATGATCCGAAATTCAATATTTCAATAAAACTGTTGTTTGCATGGTTCTGTAACAAATTTCCATGATCATTGTTTTTTTCCAAGTCGATATCCCTTCTTCCGTCTTTTTGGCTGTCACACTCTTTGTTTCCTTTCAAAATGTCCGACACGAACAATCTGAATTTGATGAAACTTGATTAGCCGCCTCCTTGTCAGGTCGTGCAGGTCAAATAATTTTCAAGGACTTCTTGCCCTTTGATTATGAATATGCTACTTTTGATTTCCACGCAAGATCTCAGACACTGATGATCCGAATTTGATTTAACTTAATAAGCGGCATCCCTATAGGGTCGACATGCGCATCTTTGTCAGATAGTTCTGGTCCAAGGAATTTTCAGGGAATGCCATTTGATAAATAATCTGTAGATTTTTGTTTCAGTGTGAAATATCAGATACTTATTATTCGAATAACATGCACATCTTTGTCAGGTCTTTGTTATTTTTCAGAAAGTTATCGTCCTTTGATTAGTTATATGTATTTTTTTGCTTAGATGTGAGATCTCAGACACTTATGATACTAATTTGATGAAACTTGATATGCAGCAACCAAATATGGTGGACATGATTGTGCATCGTTGTCAGGTTTTTCCTGTCTGGTGATTTTTCAGGCAGTAATGGCCTATGATTAAGATATCATTTTCTAATGGGTTTTTCGTTTACTTGTATGTTATATTATTGAAAAATCTTCGTTATTTTAAACACAATTTCAATGAAAACATTTATTTTATAATATTGTAAGATGAACCCCATATGCAAATTAATTCCTTAACTGTTTAAAATTTACATCATTTTGTGAGTTTGACATTTCTGACCAACATGCTTGTTTAATTAAGATTATATCTCTATTTTGTGTCCTCTATGCATTGGATTGAGCATAAGAAAGAAAAAGATAAAAAGATTTTTGGAGATCAAATTTTGTTCTATGAAAGCCAAAATGGTGTATCAGCATATGTTTAATGAAGGCCTATAAGCCTTTCTGATTCTCAAGATCCCAGTTCAAGTTTTTAGTCTCCATGCATGTGATTGGGAATGCGTCCCTTCAGCAGAACCTGAACAACAAGGAAAAATATGAGCCTCGTTTTGGGAAAACTGGGCTTAATGCATGTGCATAAAGTGTCATCCCAGATAAGCCTGTGCAATTCACTTTCAGCCTTCAAGGTATTTTTCGTTTAATGGAATTCTCTTAGTGATTATCCAGTTTAGGTGGAAAGCGTCGTCCCTGATTAGTCTGTGGAGACTGCACTGGCTAATCTGGGACAACAATATGCACACGCATTCAGCCCAGGTTTTCGAGAACAAGCTCATATAATGGTGAGTTTGACGATCACATTTGTTTGCGTTCTCACCGTGACCTACGCATGTTGTAAGTTTGACCCCTGGGAAGCCTGGCCCAGTGCCAAGCGGAACCCCGGTCAGGGGGGAGCGGGAGATCACCAAGGCAATATCAGAGGCTGAGAAGGCCCTTGAAGGGACTGGAGGGACTGAGGAAGGGGACAGTGAGGAAGAGGGGACCATTATTGAAGACCTTATCAATAGTTGCAGGTATGCTTGTTAGTTTTGAAATGTGTGCCTAGGGCATAAATATCATGTTATCATGTTCGTAAAAAAAATGGGCCTAAATTCAGCCATATGTGGAAGTCTGCGCGAGGGTGTCTGATCCCAGTATTTAGAACGTTCTCGTTTTTGTGTGTGCATAATTCAGAAGATGAGATTTGAGTGTCCACTCAGCTGTGTATTGAAAATGTAGGTAAGCTTATGAACTTTCTCAAATCTCAAAAAGCTATAAGAATAAGCACATATTCCTCCTCAAACTCAGGGTTAAGATGGACTCAAAAAAGCTTGAATAAACAACAAATTGTGCATGATTGTCAAACTGATCTTAAAAAGAGCAAGCAATCAAAGTTGAGTCATTATATTGACTTAAGTATGTTCCTGATACTAGGCCTGGGAATGTAACAAAGGTCAAGGTCACACTTTGAAGTCAAAGGTCAAATTTGTCTTTAATTGTCCAGACTGTGTCATGCATAAGTTTATTTTAAAATAAATGCTCAGCATGTAGATATGATGTGTTGTTTGTAATACCCCTGTCCCAAGCTCAAAGTTCAAGGTCATCCTTAGAGGTGAAAGGTAAGGTTTGGGCAAAACAGCTTTAGAACTGTAACTTTATCATTATTCAGGAAAGTTTAATTTACCACAAACTTGCCACAAATGTCCATCATATTTGGAACGTGTGTCACATGTAAAACTCACGTCAGTGGCTCTTATTGTCAACCCAAGACTACTGGTTGAGGTTTTTCTATTCCTCCCTCAATAAACTTATCTGAAGTCACTACTAGCTTATAGAATACTCTACGGGTATGTACATGTTTAATATTTCTATATTAAATAGAATAGTGTCACACTCGACCGTAAGATCTGATTAAGTTTAAAGTGGATGTTTGTGTTTGGTGTACTGTGCTTTAATCATCAACAGTAAGGAAGACGACTGATGAAAATATCACAATTCTCGCCCGTCTGGCTATGCAGGTGTTAACACACTTTAAACAAACATATTGACTTTAATGAAATACACATCTATTTCATGGTCAGGGTCATTATACTTGAAGGTGAAAATGTTGAACCTCCATTTGTGTGGCCCCTCCATATCTCCTATTGTGACACATTTCTAGTTACTACTGTGCTGTGATGCTATCAATCAACCCACACACTGACCAATTGAATAATTGGGGAGATCACATCAGTTTCACTGATATTCCTGTTATATTAGATAAATAACAAATATTCTCCTGCAGGTATCAATTAGTAGAAGATGAAGACGGTCTGCAGTTGGGCGGAGTGGCCCACTTCAGTGACTACGCCTTACCATTCGTGTACATCAACGGCTACAAGTACACACCGTTGAGGGACGTGCTGGCGTTGTTCCAGCCCTCCTGTTGCCCATGCCAATGCACCATACCCCGCAGCGTGTTCACAAAGCACAAGTCACTGGTTAAAACCTTCAGCACTTGGGAACAGGTCAGTCTATTACCTTTACCTTAACCCCTTTACCACTTTTACGTATTTTTACCAGTTTATAGTCCCTTAGAATATCAATACAAATTAAAGATCTTTCTAACTAGGTTCAAGTTTTAAAGGGATTTTTTCCCACTCTTATATACTGATGAGCTGCAAACAGCATAAAACCTGAACTGCCTGCAAGTTACTCGCATGCTATTCTGGTTGTATGCTGATTGCATATAGCGATTTACCCCTTGCATCTGAGTGGGAAAGGGTTAATGCAAGAATAAATAAAATGAAACAATAGTATATTAGTTTTCTTACAGGGCTCGGGTGAAATAGATTCGAGACTAAACTGCTTCCTGCTATTTTGTTGTTCATCTCTAGAAACTCGTGCACAAAAAAAGAGAGTATGAATGTAGTACACAAATCAAGCATGTCATTCATGCGAATTGAGTTCACCAGTATAAGATTAATGATGGTGAGCTTTACTGTACTGTGGAATTACTGTAGCTTTGGCCTTAGCAACAATATTTCATGACTTCATTGTTTTCGAGCATGTTCACATATCTTGAAATATCAATAAAAAGAACATTGGGATGTGTGATACTTTGTCCAAGGGATGTTAATTAGCTGCAGGGGGCCGTTTCATTAACGGTTGCAGCGCAGTTGCAAATTTGCTAACTTGCAACCTTGCGTCCGTTTCATTAAAAAGTTGCAGTTGCAACGTGCACCTGCTGGTTGCAAATTTGTATAGGGCGTTTGCAACTGCCCGTAAATCGATGAGAAAAACTTGCAACTTCCAACTGCAACCATTAATGAAACGGCCCCCAGATCGGCAGAAATCAGCAGCAGTAGTATTACACAAACTTATGTAGGTTGTTGTGCAAATGTTAGTTTATAACACAGCATTGTATGCTTGTTATTATGAGTGAACTTAAATAACTTGAATATGGCAGAAAAGAAAAACAAACAAGGACAAACGTTAGTTTTTAGACCTTTAGTTATTACAACTGATCTTGAATGGCTGGAAATTGGGGATTATTTTTCAATCAAACTACCAAACTATTTCTCCAGGTGTATAAGCTAGAGTTGATCAAGATGAAAAAGAAGCCCACAATAACTACCGGGGACACCCTGTTGAAGCTGGACTCCCTGATTGGTCAGCTCCATGATCTGATAGCCACCATTGAGCAGCTGCATGTCAACACACAGTTGAAACGTAGTCAGAACTGCGACACAAGGTTGTATAGGCGTGTGAGAGAGAAACTTGCTTGATAACCCATAATGGAACTTGTCTGATGACTTGTACTGGAAATGGCTCGACGGCTTATAGTGGAACTTGCTTTACCTTTAATGGATATTGGTTAACCTGTAAAGTCAGCTTTGTTGATGACCAATAATATAACTAGCTTGATGACCTTCACCTGAAATTTATTGATGACCTGTATGAGAACTGTGTTGATCTATAATTTAACTCGCTTGATGAGATATAGTGGATCTTGTTTTATGACCTATAATGGAAATTTATTGATGACCCCTGATGGAACTTGCTTTACCAACAATTACAAAATGAAATTGCTTTAAAAACTTGTTTAACAACTCTTAATGGAATTGTTTCATGACCTATGATGGAACTTGATTTATGACCATTACTTGATGACCTAAAATGGAACTTGTTTTAAAACCTGAAATTGTTTCATGACCTATCATGGAACTTTCTTGATAACTTTTGATGGAATTTGCTTGATGACCATATAATGGAACTCCCTAAATGACCTATATGGAAACTTGCTTGATGGCGATAATAGAACTTTATTGATGACCTATAATGAAACCTGCTTGCAGACCTATTATTGAACCCACTTTATGACCTATAATGTAAAATTGCTTGATAGCCTCTAATGGAAGGTGCTTGATGACATGTAAGGGAACTTGCTTGATGACCTATAATGAAATTGCTTAATGACCTATAAGGGAACTTACTTGATCACCTATAATGGAACTTGCGTAATGGCCTGTTATTGAACTTGCTTAATAACCTATAATGGAACTTGCTTGATGGCTGATAATGGAACGTGATTTATGACCTATAATGGAACTTGCTTGATGGCTGATAATGGAACGTGATTTATGACCTATAATGGAACTTGCTTGATGACTGATAATGGAACTTTGCTTGATGACTGATAATGGAAAGTGATTTATGACCTATAATGGAACTTGTTTGATGGCTGATAATGGAAAGTGATTTATGACCTATAATGGAACTTGCTTGATGGCTGATAATGGAACATGATTTATCACCTATAATGGAACTTGCTTGATGGCTGTTAATGGAACATAATTTATCACCTATAATGGAACTTGCTTGATGGCTGATAATGGAACATGATTTATGACCTAGCTTGATGACTTGTAAGGGAACATGCTTGATGGCTGATGATGGAATTTCCGTCATGCCCTGTAATGAACCATGCCCGAGGACCCATAATTTTACTTGTATGACCTTTAAGGGAACTTTTTTGATAACTTTCCTAATAATATATGCTGAAACACAGTTAGAAATATGATACTTGGTCATATAAACATGTTGGAGAATAACCTCAGATTGTGAGGATTAAAAGTGCACGTGTTACAGTGTGTTATTTACAGTAGAATGAAGTTGACAAAATGCGTGAAACAAAAAAGTTGACAATCTGATTTGCTTTGAACAATCTGTTTTCCCTATGAGATTTACGTGTTTCATACCATTGCTAACTTTTGAGTTATAACCGTATTTGTTTAAATAAGAAATGATATTTCGTGGCTTGGATAATATACTCTTTCAGTTAATTAAAAATTGTTATTTTTATGCCCCCAAAGGGTGGCATATAGTTTTCCAACTGTCCGTCTGTCTGTCCGTCAGTCTGTCCATCTGAAAACTTTAACATTGTTCATAACTTTTGCAATATTGAAGATAGCAACTTGATATTTGGCATGCATGTGTATCTCATGGAGCTGTACATTTTGAGTGGTGAAAGGTCAAGGTCATCCTTCAAGGTCAAATATATGGCATCAAAGCGGCGCAGAAGGGGGCATTGTGTTTCTGACAAACACATCTCTTGTTTTAATAATTTAGTTGTATATGTTGCAGGCAATGTCAAAGTTATTTATTAATTGTTTCTAATATTTGATCATATGTAATGTTTACCTTACTGTGAAGATATTTTACCATGTTTAATTGTCTGTGATATTTTACTATAATGTTATAGTCACTTCCCCATGATATTTTACCATATATGAAGTTTAAAGTAATTTTTAAATGCATTTTTCATAATTTTCATGTGTACATACTGTTTAAATTGATTGATATTTACAGTTCAGTAATATCTGTGATATTTTATCTGTAAGTTATGATAAACTACATGATTTATTGATATGCTACAACAAATATATGCAAATTCTGGTTTTAAAAGAAAGGATTTTGTGTAATGGAAATCTGTTGATTCATTTCTTAATTCAAACTAGTCAGCTAATGCTTGTTTTCATTCTTTAAAATTATAGTTAATTAATTTAATTATTTATTAAGATGTCACATTATTTTAATTACATATGTTACTTTTGAGTGATTACTTTATAGTGCCCTTAATTAACATAGCATTTGAAATTTTGTTGGAGCATACATAATTTGTTGATCTCTAAATGGTATATTTAGTTGTTCCGTGATATTATGCATTATCTGTTATCTGTATATCTTAAAAAAAAATCAAAAATTATCAAAAATGTATCGAATTTATTTTGATTAAAAATGGCAAATTAAAAAATAAAATAATCATAAAAACGAAGTGTTTAATTAGTGATTTTTTACTATATGTTTGAGTCTTAAAGTGTTAAATGTTGACAACACAGGACAGACAAAAGGCCATCACAAAAGCTCCGCATGAGCATGTTGTGCTCAAGTGAGACAAAAAAGCGACAAGAGGACCATACTCAGTCACTCAGCTGAGTTTGAATTGTGGTATCTAAAGTGGTCTTTTGCTAGGACTTTGTTCAAGTTTTTACATGGTACAATAAGGAAAACATTTTCTCCCCACGCCAGGTCCTATTTTGACTACACTGTACAGATTTGGTAAAAAGAACACTTTTTTTGTCCACTACCGGTTTCAATGGAGGGGACTTATGGTTTGCGCTCTCACACTTTTCTTGATCCTGCGATAACTTTAAAACTTCTTCATATTTTTTCATGAAACTTGAAACAAGGACAGATGGCAATATAGAGATTATGCACGTAATTTCATTTTGTTCCTACGTCTAAAATTCTGGTTATATTATGCAAATATATAGGGGAAAAAAAATCTGACAATGGTGGAGCCGGTAGGCAACATATATTGCTTGGCAATAGTCTTGTTTATAACATACCTAACACCATAGCTCTGAGCCTTGTGGTTTCCGAGGTGATTTTAAAAGTAATTTTCTATTTAAGTCCGCATATACCATGTTACCCCTCGGGCATTGCCATTTTGATCCCTGGTGAATAATTTGAGCAAATTGTGTATAGGACCACAGCATGCCACTGAATAACAAACATCTAGGCTCTAATCTATATAGTTTGTGACATTTGTTTTTATGTTTTCACTATATACATATCAGGAAAAAAAGTTCCCCCAGAGCTGAGCCAGTTTTGACCCCAGGTGCATGATTTGGAAAAATTTGGTAGGGACCATCGTATGATGTTACATTACACTTTTTATTTCACCTCTGGTTTCAGAGAAATTTATGACACAGCATCTAAAGATGCAGAGGTATATAGC
The DNA here is from genome assembly GCA_007657795.1 of Dreissena rostriformis. Lineage (NCBI taxonomy): Eukaryota > Metazoa > Mollusca > Bivalvia > Myida > Dreissenidae > Dreissena > Dreissena rostriformis. The sequence goes on along the minus strand of VMBQ01000834.1, from coordinate 170,762 downwards.
GATTTGCCTGTCCATTCATTTGTTTTTCCATCTGTCTGTCTGTATGAGGTCAACCCAAAATGTCAACATCAATAATTCTTCCTACAAAGCTTTGATGCTAGCATGGATGATGTCTTTGAACACTATCATTACACCCACATCACCTGACCTCATTTTGACCTTGACATTGACCTACTTTTGTAATTAGACTTATTCAGAAGATCCAAATCTTGGTTAACGCAAAATGACATGTTATGTTTAACTTCAACAAGCAAATTCGTAGAATTGATATCCCCCGCAACATATTTTTTGTTTAAGGATGGGTGCAAATCGTCGGACGGATGAACATACTACGATACAAAGGGCCATTACTCCATTTTTAACAGATGGTGTACAATGCCATTTGGCGTGCGTCATCCTCTTATCCATATATGTACTTATACCAAGTTTCAATGAAATCCGCAAAAGCACTTCCAANCGCCTCTGGCGGGGATTAATAATTCTTCCTACAAAGCTTTGATACTTGTATGGATAATGTCTTTGAACACCATCAACACATGCGAATCACCTGACCTCAGTTTGACCTTGACATTGGCTTACGTTTGGACTTATTCCATTGAAGGCATAAGACGTTTTTTGAAGGTTTAAATATATACATCAGTTACCCCTAGGACATAGCCAAGTTTGACCCCAGGAGTAATGAAAAGAACAAACTTTGAAGAGGACCACTACACAATTTAACATATCAAACTCCGAGTCCTAGGACATGCTGTTTCATAGGGGAAAGGTTTTAAGGTTTCGGTAGAATTATGGCCCTTTGTATCTTGAATGAAATTGTTTACGACCAACAACACTACACCAGATGGACGACCATCCACCACGGCATGTGAGCTAAGGACAAACAAAAAAGTTGCCAAAACAGAAAAACTTTAAAAGCGTGTCCTTAATCTTTCATGAAACATCTCATAGCCCTCTTGCAAAATATTCTACAACAAAACTGCCCCTTTTAAAACATTTTAATATGGATAAACAGACATTTCAATACTATAACAATATAACATGTATCAAAATACAAAATACAAATGACAAAAATAATTTAAATATAACTATAATTAAAAAATTTAGTCTAGACAAATATCATTTCATGATATTGGCAATTATATCATCACATCATATGGTACTTTTTCTATATAATATAAAACTAAAACATGAAAAAATGTATAGAACATCAATACTAAAATGGACGGTTTCAAAATGAATGCTACTATCTAAGAAATTTCAACCTCAAAAAGATGACAATTTTCTTTTGAGGACTGTAAAATTATCCTCATGATGTAAAGTACACAAATATGAAACAAAATAATGAAAAGCAGTAATATGTTTTAAATTTCTATTAAAAAAGAGCAGCTTTTTCCAAATGGAAGTGCTGTCATCATTTTTACTTGACAATTAAATTTTGACCACATGCTAACCCCAAAAAAGCACATGTATTCTATTTTATTATACCTCACTTTTATTCACAATGCTCAACTCCCATAGGCCATCATGACATAGAAATACTGTCAGACCCAGCAGGAAAAAAATTACTGTCCAAAAAATACTGTCGCCCGCTACCATAGCAATCACGTGCGGATGTACGTGAAATGACGTCATTTTTTTACGAAATGACGTCATTAACACAGTTTTTTTTTTTTTCATAAGAAATTGACTGCGTTTTAACCAGTTTACTTTTATTATTGTTATTAAAATATTAATGGTTGTTCCGGGGGTTGTTCATTGCTGAAATTAAATACACTTATTATCCCCACGCTTTTAAAAGCGTGGGGATATTGTTGAATATTAAATTGTTCATGGTTCATATAAATTGTTCATGTTTGAATAGTTTTTTCGGTATAATAAAATAAATATTACATGTCTGACAGGGTGACAGTAAATTTGTCAACTTTCGGAAAAATACTGTCAACCACGGCTTCGCCTCGGTTGACAGTATTTCCTCAAGTTGACAATTTTACTGTCACCCTGTCAGACATGTAATATTTATATAATATATTATACAACCAGTGTTTAATACAAATCTAGC
>VMBQ01000834.1:147227-167865 GCA_007657795.1 Dreissena rostriformis | reverse complement strand
TCTGCTAAAATGTCGTCTGCTGAATTTCTAAAATTAGCATTTTCTTCGATTTTTTTTCTAAGACCACTATCAGAATAGCAAACAGTTTGGATCCTGATGAGACGCCACGTTCTGTGGCGTCTCATCTGGATCCAAACTGTTTGCAAAGGCCTTCAAAATCGGGTTCCAGCGCACAAAGGGCTAGACAATTAAATTTTGACCACATGCTAACCCCAAAAAAGCACTCACATATATTCTATTATATATTATACAACCAGTGTTTATTACAAATCTAGAACAAAATCCAGAATAATTAACAAACTATAAGATGTGATATTTGTTTTTTACTTTATATTAATACACAGAGGTTCTCTCAATTCAAAATAGTTAACAAAATATATCTTGAATGGTTGTCATCATCAAAATACAGGCATACACAAAAATGACTAAACATTAAAATGTGGATGGTTTGATGGCAAATGAATTTGAGAGAGAAAATGAACTAATATGACAGATTTAACCTAGAGATGTTTCTGTTGCCCCCACATTCAGCTCAAAACTGCCCTGATGTATGAAAAATAAACAAGCTGAACCAATTGCCCAAGAGCACACGTTCACATGGTGACTAATATGTGTCGTGTTCTGAGAAAACTGGGTAAATTGCTTGTGTGTAAATTGTCATCCCAGATTAGCCTGTGCAGTTCGCACAGGCTAATCATGGACGACAATTTCCGCTTTTATGGAATTTTTTGTTAAAATGATGTCTCTTCTTAGCGAAAATCCAGTTTAGGCGGAAAGTGTCATCCCGGATTAGCCTGTGCAGACTGCACAGGCTAATCTGGGATGACACTTTACGCACAAGCATTTTGCCCAGTTTTCTCAGAACACGCCACATATTATTATAAACTTTCATCACTCTAGCTGTAATAGATCTCTAGCTAGGCAAATACAAAAAGTCTAATGTTGGTTGTCTTTTTTTGCAAACAAGGGCCATAATTCTGATGATGTAAAAAATAATACTGCCCCAAAATGACCAGGTGCCAACGTTCACAAGCTGCTGAATAGGTTTGTAAAGTTTCAGCAATACTTTAAGTTATACAGTCTTATACAAATATTGAGTTTTGCACAACAAAAGCTGATGGACCCTTATACGAGGGCAGATTTCCCCCCTCCCCCTCTTAAAGTGGGGGCATAACAAACAATCGTACAAGTCACCATGAAATGAAGCATCACACGACGCACAAATATCACAGTAGAAATACAGGGTCAAGTAGAAACCTATTTGATATGCTTAACATTTCTATATAAGTTACACTAGTTTCATGCCCAACCCTTGATTATTAGTTTAATGTTACACTGTATTATATGAATAGATGAGTTTCACACTTACAACATTAGCAATTATCACAACACATTAATTTATTGATGAATCCAAAACAAGACTTGCAATGTGTCTTCTTTGGGGCTCTATACTGTCTTCATATATATATAATATATATGACATATATATATGTAAATTTAAGCTCAAAACAAACTAACATTTAGGATCGGTATGTTCTTAAATCAAAGAACCTGTGAAAGATTGATAAGCAACGAAAAGAATAAGTGAATTTTAATAAACATCAATGTTGGTGCTAAGCGATTATACTTTTTTGAAAATTCTATCGTAAATCAAAATTATTATACGATGATTAGTAAGCATGTGTTCCAGAATTCTAGTCAAGAAACCATTGTTTCTAACAGCTCTTTTACTTGCCAGTTGGCCTGTCTTATTGTGATTCATTAAATATTGACCAAATTTTTAAATTCCTTTAAAGATCATAAATTCTGAAGAACTCAAAGAACTTAAGAACAACAATATTCAAGAGATGAAAGTTTGTAAGAGATCTCTATAAATAGAACCAAGATCTGGACGGACACGATAATTCTTTAACAAAAACTACAACCACCGTCAGATCAGTGTCAGGGACCACACCTTGTTTTTCCAACATCAATACGTGATGGCATCTTTCAGCATGAAAAACTGCTTTCAGCCGACAAAATTATTCTTCTTGTACGTAAGAACCACAACTCCTGGGCAGGCACCACAATTCTCTGACAGGAAAATGTTCAGAATGGCAGGGGAGGTAACTATTATCCAGGGTAGACAACTCAGAAAAATGTCATTCCACGTGTCCAGGCACTTTGAGTCCTCTTATCTGGAAAAAAAGATGTATTTATGTGAATTCATGGATGTAGTTAATATGTAAATAGATGATTTAATTTTGTTAATACANATATCATGACCATGAAAAACAAAATTTCACTTTCTGTCTGTAAAGATAAAATAATTATTTTAGTTGAGTCTATTAAGTGTTAAGCAAATGGATCACTCTACAGTATTATACATGAACAAGGAATTATTTTCGTCGTTTAAAAGCTCTCAAAACCAATGAATACACTTCTCAACGTATTTGTTTCTTGTTTAACTGAAGTTTTTGGAGATAAAAAGTGAATGTTATAAAAAATTACTTTTAAATGGACTTATGGCAATTTTTAACAATTCCTTGATTTTTAACAATGACATTTTATAAAACTCTTGGATAAACAAAATGCAGTTAATTAAGGACAGAATTAGAATACAATTATAAAAATTACATTTCATCATGTAAAAACGAAGTGTAAAAACGAAGTGTTAATATATATAGAGAGCAATAGATTTTTGTACTATTGAATAAGAAAACACAGATGCACACATTTTAAGTCTCCAAACAGCCCACAACGAAGGCTAAATGCAAACCTACCACCGTTAAACAAGCCATGGCAAAGACAAAAACATAAAAGCTGGTGATAATGTGATACAAGACGTACGAAAATGGTTTTGTGTGTTTATTTTTTTATAAATGGAATTGACACAGAAATCTAAAGCTGAATGTAAGCTGAACAAACATTTTGACACAGGGTATATATAACGGCAAAGCACAGTATGAGATTTTCACTAAACTTATGCACCCATTTTGAGCAAAAAGTTTCAAAGGGGCAATTAGTCTGAGCAAAGAGTTATTTGATTATGTCAAGATTTCCTTGAGTTGTGTAAGCACCATTCTATTGTGTTTTAAAATTAATTTAATACTTATAATTATTGTGATATGAAAAAGTATAAGATAATGTCAACAAAAAAGAAATCTGTTTATTGCAGGAATAGGAAGAAACAGGCAAATTATTGAAATTTACCCAAAGGAATATTATAAACCTAAAGACAGACACGAATCTGTTAACAACCCAAAACCATAAAAAATAAGACACTGCGGGAAAAAAGGTTTGAAAACATAAAAGAAAACTTTGAAAAAGAGGTTTTAACCATTATAGATCATTCGGGAAGAGGTTTCAACCAAAATAGATATTTTGGGAAAAGGTTTCAACCAAAATAGATAATTTGGGAAGAGGTTTCAAAACACCAAGTGCACACATTTTGCTGCATCACGCTGCATTAAAAAAAAAACAAACAAGTGTTGTCTCCACTATTATTCCGCTTTGATAGCATAATGAACATTTCCTCTCAGTCACCTGATATTTAATGTTGAATTTAATTAACTTTAAACGCAAGGAACGTCTGCATCAAAGCTATCTACCAAAATTTCAGCACAATACCTCCATCAAAATGTCATGTATTGAGCGGAAACCATTCTTATATTTTGTAGTAACGATGACCTTGACCCTACTGGCCCCAAATTTAATCCCACCATAAGTGTATATGAAAGCTACTTGCAAACAAAATTAAAGCACAGTACCACATCCAAACTAAAGTTATTGAGCGGAAACTCTTTTTCTAGTTTAAATAAAACTTACTTTGACCCCACAGGTCCCAAATAAAATACCTTGTTAGATCAGCATGTAACCCACTTCCACAAACAATATCAGCACAATATCTCTATCCTAACTGAAGTTATTTAGCGCAAACTTGGTATTTATTTCTATTTTTAGCAACAGTGACCTTGACCTTACTGGCCCAAATGCAACCCCGTGTTAATTCTGCATGTCAGCAAGAGATACGAGTTGTTGGATGCAAATGTATACCTGACGTTCCTAAGTACAAAAAGTACAATAAGAGGCATTATTCTGCTAAATTGCAGGTCACAGTTATGGGCCTTTGTCTATGACCTCTTAAGATAATCCCAAAGACATGTGTGAAGTTTCAATTGAATATCTGTATTAGTAACAGACATATGTACTTGTTGCATGTACACTTTATCCTGAATTTCCACTTGCAAACAAACTTTACCCTCACTTATTTCGATATCTGTAGTTAATTATTGAGATATGGAGCTGTTGCATGTTAACCCTTTGAGCGCTGGAACCGGATTTTGAAGGCCTTTGCAAACAGTTTGGATCCAGATGAGACGCCACAGAACGTGGCGTCTCATCAGGATCCAAACTGTTTGCTATTCTGATAGTATTCTTTCAATAAAAATCGAAGAAAATGCTAATTTTAGAAATTCAGCAGACGACATTTTAGCAGACAACAAATTTCCCAGCATGCAAAGGGTTAACCAGACCATAACGCGGATGGCCATGCCGACATATGGGTGAGTATAATAGCTCGGACTATTCAGTCGAGCTAAAATACAAAATCTGTCCAAGAAAGACAAAACTGAATGCTGGAGTTTTGTGAATTAGTTACATGGAAGTTGTCCTCATTATATCATTGGATTGTTCCTGATTCTTTCCATAAGAATTCTCATGTAGTCTTTCGAAATATTCAGGTCAGACCGTGACCTCATAAGTCGACAGCTGGGCGTATACATGATCTTGGCTTCTGGGATCGGCGGATTGAAAAACTGCGGAAATAAAGTCTGACCCATATCAGTTTGACAGTCTAGACTGTCCTCTAAAAATGATGAACATTTTATTTCCTGCAGGGCGAGAAAAATATAAATAATGGCAACAAGTGGAAAAGAATGGTTGTCTTTTTTTCATACAGAAAAAGGTAAAAGGAAAGAAACGGTTATAACTTATAAGTGGAAAAGAATGGTGAATTTTTACTGGAAAAGGAATAATGGACAAAAGAATAAGAAGGGTTTGTGAGGATTTAATATGGAATAAAGGCAATAGGGATCAATAAACGTAGAGAATTTAGGAAACGTGAAAATATATCATTGTGTCATGCCTTTTGATGGCAAACGTTAGCTATTGCTTTTGTTTTATTTCATAGCCTTTAAAGTACCAGAACATTCTAGAAACATCTGCCAACATAAAATTAAGTAAGCAACAAACGCAAGCTTAAGATTAAATAGATCTAGTTTGATACACGCACAGCTACATATGCATGGTGAATATATAACCAAAGGAGAGAATATAATGTATGTAGATATATTATACACACACCAAAATGGTCTAGTAGTATTTATTTTGTCAATTTTTACCTTGTATTTGTTAAATAGGGAAAGTGGCTGCAAAGTATAAAACAACAACTATAACGTAAAGTTATTACCTGCATCGCCTTAACTTAAGAACATTGAATGCTGACATAAAGAAAGATATCTAAAGTGACAACAACTGAAAACAAACCATAGGTGAAGTGTTGCTTAAACCAGATTATTAACACAATGTCCACTACTGTTGATCAAGAAATCTGTGATATATTTGGCACAAGAATAGCCAAATTTGAACAAATCCATCACAAAAAGTTGTACTGTAAAAACCTGGAAATTTTGGTTACACTTTACTCCAGGGCCTATAAACCAAAGCGCGGAAAATGAATCCATACCAACTTGAGGCCTACAACCCAAAACAAAGAAAATTAAGCCATACCAAATTGTATCCTTCTTTTTTTGGTACAAGTACAGACAAAAGCATAAACATTTTTTAAGTCAATTCTATGTTTAAACTGTTGATGAACAATGCTACAATTTTGGAGACCGTCCATAATTTTCAAAAATAATACATTTTAAGAGCAGTCTATAATTGCAAAAAAAATAATCTCAAGATAATTGTTTTGAATAAAACATTTTTTTCTTTTTCATCTTCGCTAATATTTGCCCACAGATACATTTTGGAACAACCAACTAGTTCTTCTAAGAACACCTAACACCAGTGAATATAACATAGTTCTAACAACTCCCTATAAAACAGCTAAATGTAAAATGCCAAATAGTATTCAAAGATTCTAACAACATTGTTACCGCATCAGAATCCTCATGTCTGCGAGACTCGCAGGGCATTTTGTATGCCTGCAGACGCTGGAGACAGTATCTTAGAGCTAAGAATAGTTGTTGTCGTGGCAACCATTGACCTTGACCTATCAGGTACATGTGACCTTTGACCTAACATTTCAGCGGATGACCTTGTACCATGAACATTCGAGTTTGACCTTGAATCTGTCTTTTGATGCTCATTATCGGAATAGTATTCAAGTATCGAATGCGCTCGCTTGACAATATACTTTGGCGACCCCAGTTCGTTCTGTTTTTCGACAACTATTCGCTGACTCCATGCTTTGTCTGCTTCTACAGAGCGCCATTGTGTCTCACCCAACTTACGACCTCTTTTCATCTGGAAATTAGGTACCAATCTGCATGATGAACAAATCTGATAACTGGGACAATAATCTCATAGCACCTTAAACAAGGCCTCTAAACAAATAATTTCAAAATCACTACAACCTTCCTAATGGATCTTTCATGCAAATCTCATTATTAATAACTCATTTTGACTAGAAATGCCAATACTATCATCTCATGTAACTTCACAAAATTAGTGGTAAACATTTTTTAAATGTTTTTTTTCATGGGAGATAACTCAGATAAGATTTCAACTACATTAATTTTTGGCCTTTATATTTTATTTGAAATATAATCATTACAAAGTATTATTTTAAGCAAGGCAAAGATGATGTTAAGTCACTCGGACGCAGAAGTAGTGCAAAATCAAACGACGGTGACAGGGAAACATCGTTGGAAAGGACGTAAAACACTAAATCAGTCAACTGAACTACCTTTGGTATGGGGTCATGGTCACCGAAAAGGGTCTGAAGTGAAAATCATGTACTAATATTACGGGGTTTAATTACTGAATGTCTTGACCAAAAAATGTTAGGATATTGTCTCTATAGTAAAATAATACTAGGTTTTTAGATAGGGTAAATAAAATGTTAACTTACAAATGAATGCCACTTATAAAAGATAATTTTAATTTAATACACAATTATTATTTATATAAGTTCTATATTTTAAACTGAAAAGAAAAAATCACTGAAGCAGAAAGGGATATAAATGTCAAAATGCCAAAATAATATATTTTTTTTTAAGAATAATTATTATTATTATTAAATTCAATATAACACTTCCACAGCAAAGTTAATAATGCCACAATATAACATACATAATTTGAACAGTGTGATTGCAATGGTGTATTGATTTATAGAACAACTAAAATAATTGTTCTAGAAATGAAGTCGATCAACCTTTTATTACTTTCTTCTTTTTGAAATATTAAATTTTTCAAATATTTTAAATTATCGAGAAATTATAGCAGCATATAAAAAAGTGTCCACAAAATACTGAAGCACATGCTGTGAACATAAGATGTAAGCAAAAAGACTATTATTTATAATTAACGCCAGGTCATATGTGTCGAAACATCTAATAAATTGTACAAATCAAAATATTCAAGAAAAAATATCAAAGCACAACGGTGAATCAATATATCATTAAAGCGTACAATTACATACTTAAATATCGCACAACAAAAAAAGATACAGTTTGTGTTGCCATGGTGATACATGCATGAATAGCCGTGCAAAGCTTCACAATCAATACCACATTTGGAATATGATAATTCTCGGCTGCTTAGTATGTGTTTTGATGATATCTTTTATACCGGAAATTGTATTTAATTGTTCTTTGGTTCTAGCATAACTTTTACTCTAATGAGCAATAATCTTTAGATTTTTCATGTAGGCCTATGAATGTTTAATTCTTAGCGAACCTTAATTGAGTGGCATCACACGAAAATGGGTCTTTTGTCATACGGGCTCAGGGTAGCAACAGACCAGCCTGCACATTCCCACAACCTGGTCAGGAGTTACCATGTCTGCTAATGAGACCACAAAACCTTGAGTGACTTTAACCCTTTGAGCACTGGAACCGGATTTTGAAGGCCTTTGCAAACAGTTTGGATCCAGATGAGACGCCACAGAACGTGGCGTCTCATCAGGATCCAAACTGTTTGCTATTCTGATAGCATTCTTTGAAAAAAAAACGAAGAAAATGCTAATTTTAGAAATTAAGCAGACAACATTTTAGCAGACGACAAATTTCCCAGCATGCAAAGGGTTAAAGCGGACAGGGTATTTCTTGACCAGAATGCGTGAATGCATAGGCTTGTCTGGAGCTACGCTGGCGCATATGGCAATCATTTCATGCTAAGAATGTTATCCTTGACTGCAAGGTCAAAATAAATACATACATACATACATACAAAATTGTTTTGCTGAAGTACAAGAGGCAGCCCAGAATTAAATATTCCAAATGTATTCTTCAAAATATACGTATCCATGCCTGTAAAAATGCGTTTACAGAGCAAAATTAAATCATAATAAGCGTTGAAGTAAATGCTGACCATGCTCAAAAAGATCGGAGTTAATTAACAGGTCTAGTGAACACAGTTATATATGAGCCACACTCCGGGAAAAGGGGGTTTAATGCATGGGCGTAAAGTGTCGTCTGCACAGGCTAATCAGGGACGACTCTTTCTGCTTTAAGAGAATTTTTTGTTTAAATGAAGTCTCTTCTAGAGGAAAATCAAGTCTAGACGGAAAGTGGCGTCCCTGATTAGCCTGTGCGGACAGCACAGGCTAATCTGGGACGACACTTTACAAACATGCATCAAGTCCTTTTTTCCGGGAGTTCAGCTCATAGTGTGATCTTTAATTACTTAATGGCAGAATAATACATTTTTACGATGAAATGTCTCACCAAATGTAAGCCAGATAATATTTTGACTGAAGACTGTAACCATTGACAATTGGTATAAAAAACTGAACCTTATTATTCACTTTTATTTTTTTTAATGAATATTATAAATTGACCATTGACTCTACTGCAAAATTATATGACCAAAATTGAACCATGTAATTTACTTTATTTCATGTCAATTTAGTTTAATTGGCTGAAGCCTGAAGTAAATAATGACAAGTCTTTGCATTTACATCAAAACTTCCATTACTAATTGACTCAAGGGATTGCACTTACTCTTTTAAACAAGAAAATTAAATTTACAAATGCCTGAAGCCTTTGCATAGAGACAAAGATCCTTTGCTAAACGATCCAAATCGTTACATTTACAGCAAATTTGATTTTGTAAATAACTTTAATATTTGTAAATCAAGATTTTAGACCATGTATTTACAGGTAAACTGCTGCAGTATATAACTCATGTTATTTATTAGCTTTAGAGTTCCAAGTTTGAGCAAGGTCATAAAAGCGCAAATCACAATACACAATTAAAACATGCAGTCGTCAAATAACATAAATCATCAACGTCAGCCTTACCCTTGGGATTTGATTCAACTTGAGAATTGTCAACAGAAATGTTCTGTTTCGACATTTGGTACTAAAATTGAACCATTTTTAGAGATTATAATCATCAATAATTAAACCTTTTACATTTTTACATTAACACTGCATTCTGATTGGATAATCCCCTCACATGCCCTGTGTTTCATTTCACGACGACCCACTCCATGTACAAATTAAATAATAAATATTCATGGCCGTGCCACTTTTTCATCAACAAGTGTCCAAATGATGTCCTCTTATTGTGTAAATCTACACAGTATTGCTTTTTATTTGTCAAAAGAAAAATGAGGTTATTTTTTAGCGCTAAAAGAAGTCTGTTTTGATCCTTAAAGTTCACATAATTGCAGCTTTTATACACATAACATTGTAATCATAAGGACTGAATAGATTTTTCTGCATTTCATCAGTGTATGAATTATCCTGAAAATTATGTCTATGCATAAATGCAGTGGGCGTTAATGAAAATAAGGCTTAATTTTTCAACAGTTCACCCACCAATGAAATGCAGAAAAATGCTTTTTGATTCCTAAATCAAAATTTTCCATCTTTAAAACTTCTTACTACAAGAATAATCCTCTATACCCTTGCATGAAACATTGCCCCATAAATATTGTCAAACATGTGATTTATGCATCAGTAATGCAGCGATAAATGAAACACAGAATGCCAAATTCATGTTCTTTTTAAGAGACCTCATTACAGACAAACACAATTATAAATAATGTTCTGTTTATTTAAAGCAAATCAAACACACAACATGCACTTTTTTAGTCTCCTTGAGTAAATATTCAGTTGCATCAAATACAATCAAATGGACTTCAAAGAATGACATTCTTATTTGTTACTTAAACTAATTATGCATTAAAAAAATAAAAAAAATGTTTGTTTCCATTAATATTTCGTGCTTACTCTAATGCTTTCTTTTTGTATTCCAGGTTGAGTTTTGTTAATGTTGCAGAGATAGATTTCTGCCCTTAAAGATCCTTATAAATGTGGGATATAACTGTTAATAATATATCATTAATTTTTTTTTATAAATAATGCCAATGTACCTAAGACAGAAGTGGAAACAAACACTTTTTGGGGAGGCCTAAACATAAAACTATTTTTCTCCTAAGATAAGCCTAATATAATGCAGTGTAACCTCAGCTACCCATAATTCCTCAGAATAACTCACCAGAGGTCCTGGGTTGCGTTTTTTCTCCTCTAATTTCCTTTGGGTGTCTGAGACAGGAGATGGCTCGTTTCTAGGGATCTGGTTACCATAGTGACCAAGACTGAGGTTGCCATGGGCACTGTTGGTTAGGTGACGGGTTACATTTCTCATGGTGGGGCCCCGCAAGCTAAAAATGCAACATTTTCATAAATAATTAGCGATCTGATTTGATGAATAGATGTCAATTAAAGATTGAACATGTTGTATTTTTTAGTCCCTGATTGAAGTATGATTGTATTATAATAATTCAGAACTCAAAAGCAGGAGTTAATTCCGCAGCATTTTAAAAGTAATAATTAAATATAAACATATAAGAGAACTTGTTAGTTTAAGGCGTTATTTTCAAAGCAGTTAGTTGAATTAGAATACCGACATGAACACCAACATTAATATACCGGGTAAATGTTATGTTATGATAGAAATAGTCGAATGTGATAGCTCTCTGCTTATCACTTCTATATATCACTTCTTGGTCAACTTAAAAATGTCAAGGTCAACTTTACAAATTTCCCACAAACTCGACTACCTAAGATGTTTTTTGAAAATGTGGTGAGCATGTGTGGAGGTTGTTTGTTGGAAGGAAGGTGACACCGTGGCCATCATTGCCGGAGTCTCGTGGTGGAAAGGTGTGGCTCGCGCAGTCATGGGTATCGTGGGCTGAATGTCGCCGTCACTTTCACTGCCCTCTGAACTGCTGTTAGTTTTGAAGCAGACGACAAGAACATAAATTGAATGCTCAGTGCAAAATTTACCGGTATTACAACCTATATAAGAATTTATGTTGATTTTTCCATAATTTATTACAACCTTTAGAATCTCAAATCTTGATAAAAATGTTTAGTTAATTAAATAAAATAGGCTATTTATATAATATACCAATCAAAGTGCTTTATTTATCATGTTGAGTTTTTGAAAATTAAAGCTATAAGTCCTGTTTTATTTTACAGTTTATTTAATGTTATACAAATAAAAGTGCTTACTAAATGATGACGAGTCATTGACAAAATTATTTACCGGTAATGCATTTAATACTAGAATCACTTTGACTTTTGATATCCTTTGATTTTCTTTTATAGGTTTCACAATTATGATTAGCTTTGAGCCATCAAAATGCACTAGTTACTATAACAGGAAGCATTGTCCACAGACATATACTGTTATGATATTGCAAACATCAATTTTGTACAGTTTGGTAGAACAAGGCCTTGACACAGTTAAGAAACAAGTCAGTATGTTTAGAAATATAAGCACACAAAGTAAACAGATATTTCAGAATGCACAACCTTATTAAACTACAAGAATTATTATTAAGAAAATGAATTAATTCAGATTAATTTAACAGACACAAGACTATGATAGTTTTGTTATTTAGAAAATGTTACACAAATGGTGTATAGGCCATTCAAACAAAACAAACAGTCACGATTATTACAATCATTTTCATGTTTAAATTGCTGCATAATTTTACAAATTTAAATCGTTTAAAATTAAGAATCTATACTTGATTGTTATTTATTTCACAATTACTTCTCCAATATCGCAACAGCAAAACTACAAGATTTGTGATGTTTTGACATGAACCAATTATCATCGATACTAAAGAAAAACAGTTGTCTCCCTTCTTTCTAAATTACCTCCCTTACCTGTTTTGGTTTGCAGTGGCAGGCAAGACGGCAGGTGTCAAATCCCTGAATGAGTCTAGAACAAAGAACAACTTGATAATTAATTTAATATGGAGCTGAAAGTTGGTTTCAAAATCATGTTGAAATAGACCTGATCAAATTCTGCATAACAAATAGCACCATGTTTAATCCTTGATAAAGCTCTTATTTTCATGGTGACCTTGACATAGACCTTTGACAAAAAGATAAAAGCCAGAAATTATAGAGTTATAACTGCAAGGTGTGACATTGACCTTTGACTCAAACATGGTAGCCAGTCATCATACAATTATGAGAATGAAATGTGACTTTGACATTGTCATTAGCAGGTCAGACTTAACATTTATCCAGATTTGAGAAAGATAATACCACAATAGGAAGAAGCATTTTGAAAAACAGAAAGCTTTAAATACATGTTTACTTTTTGTGCTTAATATTGTCCTTGTGTAATTGACCTTTTGGCATAACCATTTTTGCTAATTATGGTGTTTTTTTTTTAATAAAGTAAGTTCTGATTGCAATCCTTAAAAATGTCGAATCTGCGAGAAAGTCAACAGACATGTAATTTTAATTTAAGACACTTTCACAGGACTTTATGTACAGGCAAAGACAACATTTTTTTAACCAAGCATTCATTTATAATATATATACTTATATCTAACAAAAACCAATTGTTTTATATTAAGCAACCAAATTTCATGTGACAAAGCACACTTTTCACATAATTACAATGCTGGTACAGCGATGTTCATGGTAAAAACTAGAAATGTGGCACAGACATTGATGCCCCCAAAACACATATTTGGACCATATTTCAGCCAAACCTGGTTGTGGTCAAAATACCTTTCTTTACTATCATCTACAAATGTTGGTGATTTTACTGTAAAATTTTAAGTGTATTGACCTAGAAGTTAAAGCGCAGTAAAATAAAAAAAAACTTGTGGGCATATAATATATATTATATTCTTTAGAAAAAATAATAGACAAAGGGCCATTATTCTGCCAAAACTCAGAGCCCAAAGTCCTTTCTTTACAATATCAACACATTAAGGTAATTCAAATTTTAAAATTTGAGCACGATCCACTCAGTAGTTTAAGAGGAGTTTTAAACACATGCTTCATGACATAAAAAACTGACAAATGCCAGTACTTTTGCCAAAACTCCTTTCTATACTAACATCACATTAAGGTCATTCAACTATGAAAGTTTAAGTGAGATCCACCCAATAGTTAAAGAGAAGTGGAAAACAAATGCTTTGGGACTTGATTATGTATAGACCGATGGACGGAAAAGTGCAATGCTTAACCCTTTCAGTGCGGGAACCGAATTTTGAAGGCCTTTGCAAACAGTTTGGATCCAGATGAGACGCCACAGAACGTGGCGTCTCATCAGGATCCAAANTTATGTTTTTTCACCTTTGACCTTGAAGGATGACATTGACCTTTCACCACTCAAAATGTGCAGCTCCATGAAATACACATGCATGCCAAATATGAAGTTGCTGTCTTCAATATTGCAAAAGTTATGACAAAACTTTAATATTGGTTAAAGTTTTGGACAGACAGAATGACAGACAGACAGACAGACAGACAAACAGACAGGCCAAAAACAATATATCACCTTTTTTTTAAAAGGGGGCATAAAAAGCATGTCAGCACAAAGTCACAAACAAACTGGCCATGACAACAATAGCTGACAGCTCAAATCATAACATAGACAATATTAATGTTAAAGAAGCATCCATTGTACATATAATGTATTATAGTACGAGTAACTTAGTGATAAAATGTTACTTTTTCTTTGCAAGATGACAATATTATGACAACTTCGAAAGGTTTGCAAGCAGAAAGCATATACACAGATATAAAGCATGACAAATCGATGCAATACCATATCAGAGGTTCAGTCATTTTGTTGAGAAATAATCATGTCTTCATTACTTTTGTCAAGGTCAAAGTCTTACTTGACCTTGACCCAAACTGATTAAAGGTCAATAAACCATAATTTTCTATGCAAATAAATATAGAGAATTGATTGTGAAACTGATTAATCTAAAAAAGAAAATGTTAAGAAGATAAAACAGTTTCAGTTTCACACTAAATCCTTGATTCTATGACCATCATTAACCCTTTCAGTGCTGGAACCGAATTTTGAAGGCCTTTGCAAACAGTTTGGATCCAGATGAGACGCCACAGAACCACAGAACGTGGCGTCTCATCAGGATCCAAACTGTTTGCTATTCTGATAGTATTCTTTGAAAAAGAATCGAAGAAAATGCTAATTTTAGAAATTCAGCAGACGACATTTTAGCAGACCACAAAATTCCCAGCATGCAAAGGGTTAATTTAAATAGGTTATTGATTTTGTTTTACATGAGCATGAAAGAATCTTAGCGCGAGCCAAAACTATCCTCTATTAATCAACAGTAATAACAACGGTATCACTGCAAAAAGTAACGGGTTCAGGATAAGATATGATGGGATGTTTTTCAAAACAAATCAACAGTTACAGTACAAAAGTAACCAATATAACAGTAGCAAACTAGGCAAAAAAGTACACAATATAGTCGAGCCTAACAGACTTTTACCAAAGAACTTTCCGAATATCGAAATCTTATCTGGATGGATTGGTAAACCTGTAAAGTGGCAATAAACTCATAACCAAATGTGATGTGAATATTGAAAATATTTGCAAATGAAAAATAGCATAGCTCATTCAGTAAAGTCCCTGTAAACAAGCAAACAATTTTTATCCAATACAACTGAAGCAATACTGTCTTTTAACAGAGCTAAAATCCGCTTAAGGACATGAACTTTTTTTTTTAAATGGACAAACATAAATAAAGAAAAGCTGGACAAATGACCTCCGTATATTTTTAGCAAAGGTGAACATATTATGCCTACAACATGCAACACCATGCTCAATTCCATTCTGGACAATGAACNAGAAAATATATACATGTATTAATGACAAGTGATAACTGTGTTTGGATTTTTTAATTGTTGAATACGTTTAAATAACAATTGCAGCGAATAGTTTTAAGGAAGATAGATTTGACCATCACAAAATAAGTGTTAATATATATGGATTAAGTGAAAGTTGTATTCAATAGCAACATAATTGTCAGACATTTGCCCTATCAAACGCATGCCCTCCCAGACACGTACCCTTTTGGGGGACATATACCCTTAAAGGGACTGTAAACCACGAATGACGAAAAAAGAAAAGTTCTAAAATACCGTATTTTTGTACAATTATTAGTTTATATTGATTAAAATATCAAGACTGGTATATAACATTACTAGAAAAAAGTTTATTTTTTATCTTTACTTTATTTTTTTATTGATTTATTTTTACTGGGTATGCATACCAGGTAACTACCAGTTAACTATAAAAAACGCAAGTAGATTGATCATCATCGTCACGTGGTAAACCCAGGAATGCAAATTTTGCATGTGTAGTGAATTGTATATATTTTATATATAAAATGATCAATCTACTTGCATTATTTATAGTGTGTATATCGTTATGTCACCTATTTTCGTGATGTACTTTCGATTTCACATCGCGAAATTTTATTACCGAATAAACTGAAAATATTAACTTTTTTAAGTAATGATATATACCAGTCGTGATATTTTAATTAATATAAACTAATAATTGTAAAAAATATGGTATTTTAGAACTTTTCTTTTTTCGTCATTCGTGGTTTACAGTCCCTTTAAGGGTATATGTCCCCCAAAAGGGTACGTGTCTGGGAGGGCATGCGTTTGATAGGGCAAATGTCTGACAATTATGTTGCTATTGAATACAACTTTCACTTAATCCATATATATTAACACTTATTTTGTGATGGTCAAATCTATCTTCCTTAAAACTATTCGCTGCAATTGTTATTTAAACGTATTCAACAATTAAAAAATCCAAACACAGTTATCACTTGTCATTAATACATGTATATATTTTCTATTTGTTAAAAGCAATAACTTGTAAATAATTATCATTAATTGTAGGTACTTTAAATTATAACTCCACTGATTACATGTTAATACTTTAGGTTGAAACAACATATTCTACTATATTTTTTATGTCATGTTATTTATGTTATTTACAGCAGTCTACTACATATTTTAGTGTAAGCAAAGTTTTCTAAAGAATCCATGCTTTTGTGAGCTCTTTCGCATTTTGAAAAACAGTACTATAGTGTGAATGTGTTAATCTATTTATTAAATTGATTTTTTTTTTTAAATGTTTAATTAAAAATAAAGAAATTTGAATGAAAAGTAAAACCAGTCAAACTGAAGGTTGAAAATAGATTATTAATAAAAATATTTTATCCCACTTTTACAGCAATTTCGGTTGATTATAGCCCCGTTGATTAAATTTCTGCTATAATACACAGCACGAAATGATGTCATATTTTCGACAAAATGACGTCATAAATCAAGCAAAAATAACAAGTTAAACTTATTTTGTTTACATAAAAAGGTTTACTGAATAAAAAGTGGGATAAAAAGAATAATAGGTAAGTGTTGATTATAGATCAGGTTTATCATGCTAGGCAGAAAACGAAAAAGCACCCGCCAAGGCTCGTGCTTTTTGTTTTCTAAGCCTCGCATGATAAACCTGATCTATAATCAACACTAACCTATTATTCTCTATGTCAACAAACAAATTCCTACCTATTGGTACCAAAATATCATGGTTCTAATACGGAAAATAACACAACAATTAATACAATGAAATGCTTTTGATTACGATTCAGTTGAGTCATTTTCAAAGTGTATAACACACTGTAGTGTTATTATAAAATAATACTATTATTTTGTTGCTATTTTGGTGCTACACAAGTAAAAAAATAATTTTTGACTGGACTTCATGTGTCAACACAATTGAAGAGCAATTAGAGCTCAGTGTTATTTGTTATTGATTGTTATTGGAGCCTCTATCTGGGAAAACTGGGCTAAATGCATATGTGTAAAGTGTCGTCCCAGATTAGCCTTTGCAGTCTGAACAGTCTAACCCTTTGCATGCTGGGAAATTTGTCGTCTGCTAAAATGTTGTCTGCTGAATTTCTTAAATCAGCATTTTCTTAATTTTTTTTCAAAGAATACTATCAGAATAGCAAACAGTTTGGATCCTGATGAGACGCCACGTTCTGTGGCGTCTCATCTGGATCCAAACTGTTTGCAAAGACCTTCAAAATCCGGTTCCAGCACTCAAAGGGTTAGCCTTTGCAGTCTGAACAGTCTAATCAGGGATGACACTTTCCACCTAAACTGGATTTTTAGTTTGAATTTCATAAAAGTAGAAAGTATCGTCCCTGATTAGCCTGTGCCGACTGCACAGGCTAATCTTGGATGACACTTTACGCACATATATTTAGCCCAGTTTTCCAAGAACGCTGCTTATTGAAAGACTACATTTTTATCTGAAACAATTTTTGTCTATTTCTTACCTATGTGTTCTATATCTACAGTGTCACAACCTTAAAAAGTGACAAAAAAGGGTGAAAAAAACTGCAATTCAAAATATTTGTTTGTTTATAACACATAAATAAATGTAGACATAGCTAAATATGGTTCAATAGAGTGTGTGCATATATTTGAACTTTATGGGGACCTTCTGTGCCTGGGGCTGCATTTATGCGAGGACTCGGAGTGCGTCCCCGCACTCCAACCTTATTAATGTTTTATAGAAATGGCACATTTTGAATTATAGCTGCATTTTCCTGCTTCTTGACAAAGCACTGGTTCCATATATATTTTATTTGGTCAGTCATATTGCATAAGAACTAAAACTCATAAGCATACATGCCAGAATTTTTCAGGTCCAAATCGGGACATTCCATAACAAATTGTTGGGAAATTTGACCAAAAAGCAGGACACCTAAAACGATCAATCATTCCACCTTTACTTTAGTCAGTAGTCAGTATATCACTGTACTTACAAAAACTCTAATTTTCTGCCCAATTTTGTCGATACATGTGTTTCAGAAATTCCAATTTCGTGAACACAGCGTTCTCCATTCTCCGGAAGTAAACACACTACATAAACTGAATTGTGGGGTTTCCCTGTATGCCTCAATTTGACATCCAATCGGTACAGGGATATCCCCCTGAGCATTTGTAAATGTGTGCACGATGTGAGCGCATCGAGCACTTTTCTTATTCAACCAATTGTCAATTAACTCTTAATTTAGATTGATGCAATATGTTACAAATTATTTTCTGAAAATCAGTTAAAAACAAAAGTTAATTTATGTGAAACATCGATGCGTATTGGTAAGCATCCAATTTGTTTTATGTACAGAATCGGTGTTTTGACAGGTTTTATAAACTAAGGTGGTATAATACACAGGATAATAGTGTCATTGGCGTTTATTTCAGTATGATACATCTTTCGATAGCAATTAGAGACCTCTATCATAAAAACACCATGGTGTGAATGCCTGATAAAATCAATTATTTGCAGATAAATTGCCGATAAGGTGTCAAAATCAACACTGGTGCACTCGAGTAGCAGAAGCAGGTTGTTAATTGGGGGCAATAAAGGGATTAGCAATGGTAAGTTTTAGCCAGACAGAGCTGGAATAGTGAATTTTATTGGGAACTTATAGACTTTTCATCGTTTTTTACGAATGTCAGGACAAATCGTCTCATATCGGGATGCCGGGACAAAGGGCCCAAAAGCAGGACTGTCCTGCCGACATCGGGACGTCTGGCATGTATGCTCATAAGCCTTGTAGGCGAACAAATGTATTATGACTAATTGGTTGCACAGAATTTTGGCTGATCAAATGCTCTAAAATACTTTTTACAATTCATATGTTTTTATTGCAATATAAAATAGAATATTTTTACAATTTTAAAAGTAATTATGCTGAGAATCATAAACTGTTAGTGCAAGAAAATGAATCTGAGATAATAAGAAGTATTATTAAAGTATTATTAAATAATGATATTCATGCAAGAAAGCATGCACAAGCACTTAATATCACATATGTATAATAGCAAAATTGAGAAGGAAATAATTTATTGATTACATGCTTAATATATGTAAATGTTTATGCATTTCTCAAGACATTACCATAATATTCAAAGAAACAGTCATTCCTTATATTGCAAATGAAATGGTTAATTAAAGTTTGATAAACAAAATAAATAAATAAATATTCATTTCAATAACTGTAAAGAAAATGATTACACAATATAAATATAGAGTATATGCATCATTTCAAAAGAATGTGAACTCACAAACAGGCAAGGATAATGCCCGACCCCTGAGTCTAAACAATTCAAACGGCGTCTCCTCAAAATCTGTAAACGTACATTTTTTATTTCATCAATTGAAAATTTTAAGAAATGATATTAAGAGTTTTAAGACAATTCAATCTAAACTAAAGCAATTCAAACGTGAATTAAAGCGTGGCACTGCTGAATGTCAGAGGCCTTGCAGAGGTGCCCTTGATTTAGTTCAAGGGCACATAACTCAAATGTGTGTGAATCACTGCACATGATATTGTGTCTTGCACGTCAATACTAAATGGGGATGACATTTTTGAAGTTTTAATAAAATTGCTTGAGTTCGCTCCACAAACTTTCGATAAAAGATCTACAATCAACAGTGAATCCAGTATAATCCTTCAAAAACTTCTGAAAATATTCTGCATACTTTTGGCAATTAAATGGCACATTTGCAAACTCTTTGGATTTCTATATTTTCAAACCATTTGCAAAATAGTTGAAAAAATCTTTCCATTGCCTTCCTTGCATAATATACTCTGCAGCCAATTGGCAATTTATTGGCATATTTAAGGATTGTTTGAATGTTTCTATTTTCAAAATAAATTGTTTTAAATTAAATATTTGTCAGGTCTTGTTCATGCTGCGGTAGTATGCAAATTACTATTATGATCAATTATTAATATATGAATCCTTTGGTCATTTGCTCATAACAAATATTCTGTTGGATCTGTGTAGATTATATGTCATTAACCCTTTGAGCGCTGGAACCGGATTTTGAAGGCCTTTGCAAACAGTTTGGATCCAGATGAGACGCCACAGAACGTGGCGTCTCATCAGGATCCAAACTGTTTGCTATTCTGATAGTGGTCTTAGAAAAAAAATCGAAGAAAATGCTAATTTTAGAAATTCAGCAGACAACATTTTAGCAGACGACAAATTTCCCAGCATGCAAAGGGTTATGAATTTGCAACCAGATT
>VMBQ01000834.1:114215-139962 GCA_007657795.1 Dreissena rostriformis | reverse complement strand
TAAAGTTTGCACAAAATAGGCCTTATTTAAGCGTATGTTCATTTTTGAGACCCCAGGACAGGGTCAAATTTGACACCAGGGGCATAATTTGAACAAACTAAGTAGAGGACTATACAATGTCACTACATACCAAATGTTGTAGCCCTAGGCTTAATGGTTATGGACAAGAAGATTTTTAAAGTTTTCACAAAATAGGCCCTATATAAGCATATGTTCAATTTTGTGACCCCCGGGGCAGGGTCAAATTTAACCCCAGGGGCATAATTTGAAGAAATTTGGAAGAGGACTATAAGATGTCACTACATACCAAATTTGGTAGCCCTAGGCCCAATGGTTATGGACAACAAGGTTTTTTAAAGTTTTCACAAAATAGGCCTTATATAAGCAAATTTTCAATTTTGTGACCCCCGGGGCAGGGTCAAATTTGACCCCAGGGGCAAAATTTGAACAAATTTAAAAGAGGTTCACCCCAGGAACATTCCTGAGAAATTTCATCAGAATTGGACCAGTTGTTTAGGAGAAGAAGATGTTTGAAGAAAAAGTTAACGCACACACGCACGCACGCACGACGGACACAGGACCATGACATAAGCCCCGCTGGCCTCTGGCCAGTGGAGCTAAAAATAGTTGTGCAGTTTTATAACAAAAGTATTTGAAGAGTCAATGTGGTTAGATCATAGTGCAGTATTATCGGATAAGAGTAATGTCTCTTTGTGAAGTGATATCACAACAGTATAGTTATTCTACTAATCACGGTGCAGATTTATAATCACAGTCTGGTTATTTCGTCAATCCTTGTGCAGTAAATCTAATAAGAATGGTCTGTTTATTCGCTAAATCCTGGTGCAGTACAATATTGTGTGATTACCGGAACAGGTTCGTATGAGCTGATGGTGCCCAATTTTCTCCCAGGCAAGCGATCAAATTCAAAACCACTTTGTGTGTCCGTAGTCTATGATACAATACAAACATATGACTGGACATTTGGGCATTAATTCTGTTTTGTGAGTTTCGATTAATATCTGAGAAGATATTAGCACAATTGCATGCTGTAAGAAACTGTAAGACTATTTATTATTATTATTATAACATTTCAAAGGTTCATTTTAAAAAAATTGAAAATGCTACAAACAGCCAAATATAGTAAAATTTACTGGCATTTTTTTTTTTCCTAACACAATTTGGTCTGGAAAAAATCAAGCAAGATTTTCATTTAATCTTTCTTCGAAAATTGAAACATCTTTTAGCCATTATTTGGTACAACGAATCATCATAAAACAAACCTTTGTAATCAGAAATCAAGATATTCCGGGAGTAAAAGCACAACAGTATAGTAGAATGTAACCTCTCTAACAACACTTGGGTATAGTCTTATACCTTAACCTCCACTGGAGGCATAGGAATATGGCGACATGCGTTTGGAAGAACAATGGTCATGTCCGTTTTGGATTCTAAAAATTCCTTCATCTGGGGAAAATTGTAATTAAATATTATAAAATCAAATTATGCCATTTTGTTATACAAAAATGTTGAAAACATGTAATTGTTAAACTTAATTGTCTATGAAAAATAATTGGCGGTTACTTTTAATTTGAACTGTGTTATGGTATTCTTTGTTTTTATATTGAAGTTTCTATCCGTAAAAGTTACAAATGTACATTTCTCGAATAAAATTGTTCTCCAAATTTTCATTCAAGAATTTAATTTGCAAATTACAAGTTAGAAAACATTATATTGATTGATGTCTTTATGGGAATTTATGATGATTTTAATTCAAAAAATGTAAACCAATAATGAAAGAGCTAATTAAAACAAGATTTTATCGTCTTTTCTTGAAAAAAAGATTTTTACAGAAGAAAACAAAACATTTTATATTTTTATTTATTCCATGAATAAATAGGAATTTTCATTTTTTTATTTTATCTGCATGCATATATGAAAGGCATATGTGTTTTCAAATTGAAATCAAAGGCTGTAGAATAGTTAATTTTGTAGCTTTTAAGTAATGTAATTTAATATGCATTACATGCAAAACATAATTCAGTAATATAACATACAATGTTGTTCAAACTTCAGGGTTTATAATGTGTTTTCACTGTTAAACTTGCCATTAATAAAAATATTCTTTAACCAGAAAATCAAATGTGCAATACTGAAAATCACGTTTGAATGGGTTTTGCAGAAATTTTTATTTTCCAGCCTTTGTTTTCTCTAGCCAAACCCCAATATTACAATAAATCATAGCAGAGCGTAGTTAAATATATATTTGTTTCAGGCAAAATTCAAAACAATTAGCTGAAAATAGGCGGAAATATTTAACCTGAGTCAAACATATTTTTATACGCTCTGTATATAATAATTCTACGGGATGTGCATAAAACAAAAATGCATAAAAGAATATATTCTCAACCCACACCATGGTTGCTTGTTTACAGATTTGAAAGACTACTTGCAGTAAAATAAACTCGAAATCAATTACACTCTTTGTTCAGAATCTTTTTTTAGTTCAATGATTAAAAAATTATTTATTTTTGAAAATCAAGTAAAAATGTTAACAGAAATGTATAACTATTTTTAAAACTATAGACAATAGACTGTTAACAGGCAACCTGTTTATATTGTAAAAATATAAAAATATGCAAACAAAAATATGCATGAAATAAAATCATTTTGAAAAAGATTATATTGTTTAACCCTTTCACTGTTGCACGGTTTAAACCTGTTATAAAGCATTTGCTTACATTTAAAATATTTTTCATTTGCAAAAAATCCAAAAAATCAAAACTTATGTTCTCCAAGGCATCATAAAATATAAAATATATTATAGTCAAGGCATTGAAAAGATTAAAGCAATAACTTCATAAAACAATACTAGATCAATCTTATACACATATGATAAGTGTATCATCATTTTTATTAGAAATGTAAAGTACCAAAAACCATAAATTTATACAATTAAAGAACCCAAAGTCAAAAGAAAATAAAAGTTCTCAAAGTCAATAAGAGATTTTAATTTTGTCATTTATTGATAGTAGTATAACATATTAGAATATACTTGCTCTCTCAAATATTTTTATTCAGTGCACCTAAGACACTACATTACTATTATTCATAGAAGAAGTTACATCATTACAAAATAAAAATGATTAAGGATTTAAAAAAAAAGTATCACTTACAAAGAACGCCATTTCCCGCTGTTTTTCTTCCTCACCACGCTTTTTCATCTCAGCCATTCTCTGCTTAAATGAGAAATGAGAGACGAGAATTAATATTTGGCACAAAATACACATAATTTCTGTTTCTGTTTCTATCGTCAGCCTCAATTAGAAGTGAAAGGCAACTTTTTTGCTCAAAATATAACATTTTGGATCAATGTAAAAAAAATGCATACTTCAAGTTGCTTGATAGTGAGTTGCTATACATACCACTAAATTGTCATGGGCTTGAAGAAAATGAAATTTAAATTTTAAATAAAATCAGATATGCATCAAACTATTTGTTCCTAAGATATCATGAAAATTGAATGAAAAACCATGATTACCAAATTTATTAACCCTTTGCATGCTGGGAAATTTGTCCTCTGCTAAAAAGTCGTCTGCTGAATTTCTAAAATCGGCATATTCTTCAAAAAAATTCAAAGAATACTATCAGAATAGCAAACAGTTTGGATCCTGATGAGACGCCACGTTCTGTGGCGTCTCATCTGGATCCAAACTGTTTGCAAAGGCCTTCAAAATTCGGTTCCAGCACTGAAAGGGTTAAACATCTCTTATATAGTTGCTATAAGTGTTACAAGCAAAAGTATGAATTCATATTCCTTATACAGTCAGACCGGGCAGTTCAACTTACCCTTGCCGCCCTTTCCACACTCCTTTCCTCAGCAAAACAAGGGATTCCACCATTTTTACGACCTTCATACTTGCTGACAAAATTCTTTTCTTTTTTATCTTTTTGATCCCTGTCCTTCTTACTGTTACCCTGGAAACAGTATGAAACTGTACAGCTTTCATAAATAACCCAAACCCATAAGACCTAGTAAAATTTGAAATACCTCCAGAAAAGGGTGGTATAAGATGTAAAGCAGTATAAATTTTATTCAAAAGCAAACAAACTGACATTGCAGATTATCTAATCAAATGAAAATGTTTTTTTCACAGGTAAGGACATTTCTTACATAATGTTTAGATATTGACAAAGCAATAAAAGCTTTAAACTATGTTTCTGTTAAACCATGTGAATCTAGGTTAATTTGAATTGTTTGATGACTCAGAAGGATCAGGAATTGAAAAACAAGTTTACTGCAGGCCAAAAACATAAGAAACAAATATTATTAAGCCATCATGCACAAATGCACATTGAGACCGTTGGTGCTAAGAATTAAAGCCATATATGTCCATAGATGTGCCAAAATGAGAAAAGAAGACTTGAACAAACCTGCTTCCCGTTAGAGCTGTCATTGCGTGAGTCTGAACCCTGCCCCGAGATATTCGGAAGAGCCTGTGAGTGAAAGACAGACAGGAAGTAGTCACATAGAACCCAGTTTCAACTCCAGGTCGAATGCCAAGGGCTTCATTCACCTTTTTGTTTAATCAGCGTAATTATTTACCTTCTCTGGGGGAACATTTTCAAAAAAGTTTAATCAATAAAAAATTCTTTGTTAAGATTTGTTTTAGCGGAAAATTTGTGGCTGAAAATGTCTTTTTCTGTCGGTCTGAAGGAATGACAGCTGACAAATGTCCCTACTATAGAAGGAACAAAAGCCCGGAAATTTGACCTTTGACCTTGAAGCAACCCACGGTCATCACATTTTCAAAAATAAAAAATCAGCCACAAGAAAGTAAGCAAAAGGACAGCCCAAAGTCAACCAAAAGGTGACTCAAGGACATTGCTTACCAATAAATCTAAAGGTCAACTTAGTATCAAGAACATGGTCGGCTTCATGGATTTTGTTATCTGAGCACAAAGTGCCATCATGACAGTCATGTTGAGGGCTAAAATTTTGCCCCATTTCGGTTCTCAAAAGGTTCATATTTTATCCTTAAAATGACTTTAAAATTCCCCTCTCAATGCAAGCTTTATTTGGTAAAAAAAAAAAAAAAATGACAAAAATTTCAAAACTTAGATGCATTTTTGGGTACTGTATATTCCCAGCTATTTTTATTAAAGAAAGTTGAGTTTTAATCTGATATTACTAAGTACAAAAAGGGGCATAATTCGGCTAAATTGAAGCTCAGAGTTATGGAATATGGCCAGTGACTTTAAAAAACGACCCCGGATAAGTTTCAAGTGAATACCTGTAGTAAAAACAGTGATATGAAGATGTTGCATGTATACCTTAACCAGAGCATAAATCAGGCGCAGAATGGGTTAACCCTTTGCATGCTGGGAAATTTGTCGTCTGCTTAAATGTTGTCTGCTAAATTTCTAAAATTAGCATTTTCTTTGATTTTTTTTCAAAAAATACTATCAGAATAGCAAACAGTTTGGATCCTGATGAGACGCCACGTTCTGTGGCGTCTCATCTGGATCCAAACTGTTTGCAAAGGCCTTCAAAATCCGGTTCCAGCGCTCAAAGGATTAAACATATAGATGACTAGGGGATGAATAGTCAAGCTAAACATGGCATAACATAGTTTGATATGTGATGAATTCAAAAATGCACAGACCTCATTTAAATGACGTTAAACAAGGTAAATGGCAAAATATCTACGGGTTACATACACAGTTACATATTTGCTCTGCTTTCATTAACCAAAAATTAAAAAACAAATTTTTATGGGAATCTCTTAACATGCATATGCAAATGTATAGCTCTTAAATATGCTATTCAAATCACACACTATAATACAGATATCTTTCATCAACATAAAATACAGTATTATGGTGCACTTCTTAACACGCAGATGCATAGCTCCTAACCAAATCATTTGGGTTACACACAATGATGTCTATTTGCTTCGGCTTGTCCAACATGGAATCGAATAAGGATTTATAGGATATCATTTAATATGCAAATGGACATATTTTATCCTAAAGCATTGGGTTTCCAGCAATGTTACATTATATGGGTATTTGGTGGACATTTGTTAAACCCTTTGAGCGCTGGAACCGGATTTTGAAGGTTTTTGCAAACAGTTTGGATCCAGATGAGACGCCACAAAACGTGGCGTCTCATCAGGATCCAAACTGTTTGCTATTCTGATAGTATTCTTTGAAAAAAATCGAAGAAAATGCTAATTTAAGAAATTCAGCAGACGACATTTTAGCAGACGACAAATTACCCAGCATGCAAAGGGTTAAAGAGAAAACAAAGAATTGTGGGATATCTTTTCAAATGCATAATTGATGCTTAGCCGTTTGAGCCAAGCCTGATTTGCGAAAAACACAAAGCTATCGGTTACCATTCGTCCAACAGAAAACAAGGAAAAAACGTATTTTACCATGTATTATGCACGCCTCATTATAAAATGCCAGACATGGCGTCTTTTATTGGTATTTAGAATAGCACAATGAATTTTTTGCAAGTTAGCGCTCGGAACAGCGTTGTATCAACGTATACCGCGCACCAACTTTTTGCTTGAAATTTGGGGCTTTAAACTGCATGGTATAAATGGTAAAGTACAGTATGGGGAATTTTTAACATGAACATACTTTCCTCTTATCCAAGCCATTTTGGTAACATCAAAGGCAAAAGCTATTGGTTACCATTTATCCAACAAAAAAACAAGGAATTATGGGTGAATTTCAAAAAGGACATGTTAAATTCTTATCCAAAACATTTGGGTTACACACATAGCTTCATAATTGGTTTCCATCCATCCGCAATAGAACAAGGAATAATTGGAAATCGTTTCAAAAGTATACACATACATGCAGTTCTTAACCAAGCCATTTGGGGAACAAATAAAGCAACTTTGCTGGTTTCCATCCATTTCGCAAAAACACTTACCGAATGGCATTTGGAAGTCGTACATTGGAAGCAATTTGACTACAGTAAAGAATATTATAGACCATAAAAGATTATAGAATAAAACATGCTTATTTAGTATTTTTTACATGAAAACATGTTTAAATATACAATCATTGAAAACAAGTATCACATACAACTTGATAAGACGAAGACAAGACAAAACAAAGGCTAACTTGTCACAAAATACGCCTAAATACAAGTTAAGGTTACATTGATCTAGTCTGATGATTATAAGATTAAACTTCTTGAGTAAGAGAGCAGACACCTCTCCCCAATTTCAAACTTACCAAGCCAGTGTTGAAAAAAAAAGACAAAATTCATCTTAAAAAGCCTTTTGTAAATATGGCTGCTACATTGAAACTTACGCTGGACTTTCTTTCCTCCTTCTTGTCAGACCCGCCCGATCCACCTTTCCTATCTTGTTGTTCTCGGTCCCGCTGCTTCCTTGACNCCCCCCCCCCCCCGATTACTGCACTGGGATATATATTTTGGAGTTTACGAGGTCCTTCCACACCTGAGGCTGAGGCACTACTTCCTAATTATTTGCTCACTAGATCCATGAAAGTTGGGATTATTTTTTAATTATAGCTGCAATTTCCAGCTTTTTAGTTGCTACTGAAAGATTTTCAATTTATTTGTAGTCTTGTGTTGTGTGGAAACCAGAGTACCCGGAGGAAACCCCACCTGTCAGGCATGGTGACCACCAACCAAACTTACATACTTCCAGGAATAGGGATTGAAACCCGGGTGGCCTAGGTGAGAAGCCCGTGTGCTAACCACTGCCCTAACTGGACAACCTGTGTTTGTTTTCAGTGTAATATACCGTCTACTCTCGTTATCTCGAAGTCAGCGGGAACAAGAAAAAATGTCGAGATAACGAGAGCTCGAGATATCCAATTAAGCGTTTTCAAAGAAAAAATGAGACGAAAATTTACCTTGTTTTTAACATCTTAATGCCTGCTAAGTGGTCTAACTAAAGCCGTCAATGTGTGGCATAATACGCACAACAGCGTAATAATTACTGTATGAGATTCAATGAGCGTTTCTTACAATTCTTTGATGTTAAAAAAATACTGAACTGTACATGTACGTTTTGTAGTTTGAAATGCAAAGTTTAATCGATTATTAGCACAGGATAAAATAAAAATGAAAAGCCATTCTAAGTCTTATCATTATTATCTTTATTAGCATTCCGACCAATTTTCATGCAATAACAGAGCAGCACATAGGCATGGGCGATCATTTAAATCCAAACTGTTTCAACTTGCACTGCACACAACACTAGCCCAGGGGCCGTATTCAAGTAGCTTCTTAAGTTTTCACTTAAGTTTAAGAAATTTCTTAAATAAATACCTTAAGTTAAATTTGAAATGTCAAAAACAAAACAAAAACTATCAAAGGGCAATAACTCACTCTGACTCTTCCAGCGCCTCAGAAACGTTCAACTGAGCGAGAATCTTCAGGCAACCGTCCATGGTCTTCATGGACTCGGCGTCGATGATGTTGTCGACGTCCACCTTGCTCAGAGTGTTGTTGCTGCTCACGTTCCTGCTGTCCAGTCTCCGCTCACGTTTGCGCTCAGGCAAGTTGTTGTCTGCGGTTTCCATGGCAACTGTTGAGTTCTCCTCGCTTGGACTGCTCTTTCCCTCCTCCATGGGTTGTTCTTGACTAGATGTGGTCTTACCTGCAAATATGTACAATTATAATCATTTTGTTGTTTGTAACCTTTTTTTGTAATTAATCGAATTTCCAAGCATTAAAAATTTGATTTGTTTACAAATGTGAACCTCCATGGGTTGTTCTTTACTAGATGTAACAATAATATCATTCAGTTGTTTGTAACCTTCTTCTTATATGGTATTCTTTTGTTCTTCTACCCAAGAACAGTTGTCCAATGGAACTCACTACCTCCCCATATACATAAGGCAGCCACAGTAGAAGTTTTCAAAAACCGTACTTCTGTGGCTGTCATTGTCCCCCTTATTCACCAGGACACTAACAATGTAAATAATTTTAAATTAACACCCAAGTGAGCACCTTTGTACAGTTTTTGTTCACCCCTTAACCAATAGGCGCCTGCACAAAATCTTCTTTTTAGAAGGAGTGCTGTATCGGAAGAAGAAGAACCTTATTTGTAATTATTTAAATTTCCAAGTAATAAAAAAATTGAATTGTATATAAATGTTTCAATTTCTCTCCCTTTTTTTATTTTATGCATATTTATTAACAAGCTTTGAGCAATTGAAAATGTGGTCTTACCTGCAAATATGTAGAATAATATCAACTAGTTGTTTGTAACCTTGTTTGTAATTATTCAAATGTCCAATCGCTAAAAATTTAATTGTTTATAAATGTTTCAATTTCTCTCTTTTTTTTTAATTTCATGAGTATTTATTGACAAGCTTAAAACAATCAATGTAAAATTATTGTTGAAAATATCCCAAGATGTACAAATATCCCTGAAATTTTGTAGTATACACAAACATGTGAAAAAATGTTTACTGTAACACATTTGCATAAACAAGATTTGCTTGAAATATTTAAGTAACACGTTAGTCAAACTCCCTGAAATAAGCCAGACTTTTGCAAATATAATTTTTTTTCCTCTTGTTCCCAGGCAGCATTTTTTTTACAATAAATCCCTTATGTTCTAGAGTCATATTTCTACCCTGGAATATAAAATGCTAGGATAAAATCCCCATATAGTAGATATGGTGTCCGCCTAGCTACCGGGAGGTAACGGTTTCCATCCCCACAGTGGGAGCGTTCTTTAGTTCTCCCCAAAATACACCAAGTACTGGTTCTGCCCAGAAAATCTACTTGATAGCGCTTCAATAAGCCTAACGCTTTTGATGCAATCAAGCTCAAATAAATCCCTTAGATAATCTAATAAATTAACCCTTTGCATGCTGGGAAATTTAGCATTTTCTTCGATTTTTTTTCAAAGAATACTATCAGAATAGCAAACAGTTTGGATCCTGATGAGACGCCACGTTCTGTGGCGTCTCATCTGGACCGAAACTGTTTGCAAAGACCTTCAAAATTCGGTTCCAGCACTGGAAGTTAAGACTTTCCTTAATGGATTCAAGTTTTAAAGCCTTCATTTTCAACTTTAAGGTACTGATGAGCAGCAAACAGCATAAAACCTGAACAGACTGCAAGTTACCCGCAAGCTGTTCTGGTTTTATGCTGGTTGCATAATTAAAGTCATTTTCACTTTGCTTCTAAGTGTGAAAGGGTTAGATAAATAGGTTTAAACTAAATCCCCCTACCGTCGTCCGTGTTTCTATTGGCTTCATGCTTGATGAATGCCTTCAAGTTTGGCATCTTGTAGGACACGCCTCGCCTTCGCTCGAGAACCTGGCATGTCAGGTAGCGCGTCATCTCCAGTACTATCTCTGTCTGACGTCTGAGAGAGATTTAAGAAAATATGAGCAGCGTTCAGGGAAAACTGTGCTGATTTGAGTTAAGTGTCGTCCCAGATTAACCTGTGCAGTCCGCACAGGATTATCAGGAACAACACTTTCTGCTTTTATGGAAGTTGCAGTTAAAAGGAAATCTCATCTAAACAAAAATCCAGTTTATGCGGAAAGTGTCATCCCTGATTAGCCTGTGCAGACTGCCCAGGCTAATCTGGAGCGACACTTTATGCACATGCATTAAGCCCCGTTTTCACAGAGCAAAGGAGGGAAGATGTAGTAATTCTGTGGGAAATAATGGCAGATTTATTGTAAAACAAGAGAATCATGGCCCTCAAGAGCTCAACTGGATCCAGCACTATCTCTGTCTGATGTCTAAGAAAGGTTAAAGAAAATATACAATGTACGAACAAAGGAGGAAAGATTTGTGTAATAGGATCATGGCCCTCAAGCACTCAACTGCAGTCAAGGTACACCAAATGTCAAGGACTTGACCTGGCCCCGTGTTCACAAAACGATTTTGCAATCGAAAATCGATTTTAACTGACATCAATTTTCATTTTTGCTTATCAACTACAATGGAAATCCATTTTCAATGACAAGCAAAATCGATTTTCGATTGCAAAAAATGTTTTGTGAACACGGGGCCTGGTGACTCTGCTGAGAAATAATAAGATATGAGCCTCGTTCTGGGCAAATTGTGCTGAATGGATGTGCGTTAAGTGTTGTCGGAGATTAGCCTGAGAAGGCTAATCAGAGACAACACTTTCCGCGTTTATGGTATTTTTGTTTGAAGGAAGTCTCTTCTTAGCGAAAATCCAGTTTAGGCCCAAAAAGTTGTCCCTGATAAGCCTGTGCTGACTGCACAGACTTATCTAGGACACCACTTTAAGCATATGCATTAAGCCCGGTTTTCCCAGTGCGAGGCTCAGATACATTCAGAGGAATACGTACGCCTTGTTTTCTTGCGTGTACTGATACTCTAGCACAGATTCACAGAGAATTCTTCCCATCTCCATGTAATCGGCGATGTTGAAATGTCTGCACTCATCACTGTAGCGACAATGAAATGGAAATGAGCTCCATTGAAAAATGCATCAATAAACAAGAAATTAAATGCAGAAAAAATAAGACATGTAAAGAAGTGAACGACCACAAATAAAAATAGCGAATAATGATGCTGAAAAATATTAAATTTGTCATCATCATCATCGTCATCGTCATCATCATCATCATCATCATCAACCTTCTTATCATTATAATCAAGGTCATTCATGTTGCTTTTTCTGTTATGTTTCTTTTAATGTTTAGTTATTTGCAAAGTAAGCATGTGACTTATTGTAAGTGACATACATGTTTACAACAGAATTACACTCATAAGTACGCATTCAAATTTCGACTGTATACAAACTGCCATAGTACTAAGCACGTGCTTTCACCAATTAAAGAACAAAGAACGGCAAATAAAACCAAAAATCCAATTAACCTTACGCCCAGAGCATGAAAAGAGCTGTCACAATGAACTAAGATCATATTTCTGTTTTTGTTTGATAACTTTTGAAATTAGTAAGGCGTGCCATGTTGATAGCTGTTCAAGGAAGCCTGGTAACCTTGATTTATTAGTTCTTGGCGGAGTCAACGTATTGAAAACATGTGACCAAATTTCATATACAAATATGCATACATGTCAAGGTACTTAACGCATTTGTTCGTTATGTCAAATTGAATTACCATTAATTAAAATAGTGAAAGGTTTGTCATGCATCTCAAATCAAGTGTTTCTGGGTTGAACAAATGAATGATATTTAATATTTTTCTACTCATGCACCTGTGTGAAAATTAAGACTCTTAAGGGTAAAACATTTCTTCTAGTTCGGTTGGCGGGTCAAAATACAAAATACTGAGGATTTTTGGATCTGCTTGGGTCAGGATTTAAAAAAGTTAATAAAAATAAAAGAATATTTTATTTTACTTTACTTAAGTACATATTTCACGGTTTGCAAAATCAGAATATTGTGAGGGTATTTGTTTGCTTTTACCAACAAAGCCAACATCAACGCTGCATATCTTTAAAAAAAGATACGTCTTTTTTAATATAACATTAAAAGCATTCGTATGTACATGGGTTGCAAATATGTACATATATTTTATATATATCACACACATAATGTCATAGCTAAGCAAGATATCACACAATGTCATTTACATGAAGCAAAAACACACCACTTTCAATCATATACACACTGCACAAATTGCATGCATTGTACATTTTACTTACGCTGCTAAATTTCTGAAAAATAAATATTGATACGAATCTAAGAGGTGTTTTGTTAAGTACGAAAAGCTTATTCACTTATGTTATAGAGAAGATAACATTAAAAGAAATAAGAGTTGTCCAAATATCAAAAACACACAATCATGTTCAATTAAGTTCACTCGATTTGTTTGTATTGTTTATATTTTACAGGCCATTTTGTCATATGCACATACAATGTATACTACAAGAAAGATTCAAAATATTGCTCAATAACCCTTTGCATGCTGGGAAATTTGTCGTCTGCTAAAATGTCGTCTGCTGAATTTCGAAAATTAGCATTTTCTTAAAAAAAAATATCAAAGAATACTATCAGAATAGCAAACAGTTTGGATCCTGATGAGACGCCACGTTTTGTGGCGTCTCATCTGGATCCAAACTGTTTGCAATGGCCTTCAAAATCCGGTTCCAGTGCTCAAAGGGATAAAGCATTGTGATTATTACATCAAACCCCATTGTAGTTTTGCTTCATAAAACATAATAATAACCTACAAGTAAACACCAAACAACAGATATCTATAAAGGTAAAATGGTCTACAAAATAATACACAAAGGTCCTACAACCAACATCCTACTTTCTACTGTGAACACATTCTTACAATGGGAGCATCTGGCAGCTGATTTAAAATCATAAACAAAAAGACATTTTGCAATTTTGCTTTACTAGAAATTCCATAAGGATAACTAATAATACCTCTATGTCTCCAATTAAACTTTGTTTGTGGGGGTATAAAAGAGGAAAATAAAATGTCTTCATTTCTATGTCATAGGTTGCTAATATAAACCTGGCCCTGAACTTTATGCATGAATATACTATGGAGAACTGTTACAAATAATCAAAATGTGTGTCCGAACTGGAAGCGATTTTAATCCATTGAAGCATACCTCACTGAATATACTATTATGAACTCATAAAATTCATGTAAAACAAGCACAAACAATATATAATGCAAATATAGGACACAATCCGTCTTTAAAGGGACTTTAAACCACGAATGACAAAAAAAGAAAAGTTCTAAAATACCATAATTTTTACAATTATTAGTTTATATTGATTCAAATATCACGACTGGTATATAACATTACTTGAAAAAAGTTCATATTTTCAGTATATTCGGTAATAAAATTTCACAATGTGAAATCGAAAGTACATCGCAAAAATAGGTGACATAATGATATACACACTATAAATAACGCAAGTAGATTGATCATTTTATATATAAAATATATATTCAATTCACTACGCATGCACAATTTGCATTCCTGGGTTTACCACGTGACGATGATGATCAATCTTCTTGCGTTATTCATAGTTTACTGGTAGTTACCTGGTAGACATACCCAGTAAAAATATAGAGAATAATAGGTAAGTGTTGATTATAGATCAGGTTTATCATGCGAGGCTTAGAAAACAAAAAGCACAAGCCTTGGCGAGTGCTTTTTCGTTTTCGTGCCGAGCATGATAAACCTGATCTATAATCAACACTTACCTATTATTCTATTTATCCCACTTTTTATTCAGTAAACCTTTTTATTTAAACAAAATAAGTTTAACTTGTTATTTTTGCTTGATATATGACGTCATTTTGTCGATAATATGACGTCATTTCGTGCCGTGTATTATAGCAGAAATTTAATCAATGGGGCTATAATCAACCGAAATCGCTGTAAAAGTGGGATAAAAATAAATACAAAAATAAAGTAAAAATAAAAAAAAACTTTTTTCAAGTAATGTTTTACACCAGTCGTGATATTTTAATCCATATAAACTAATAATTGTAAAAAAAAAAGTATTTTAGAACTTTTCTTTTTTCGTCATTCGTGGTTTTCAGTCCCTTCAAAATTTATGCAAATGGAGTTCACAAATGCCAAGTCTGCTAAAATGTCGGTTGCTGAATTTCTAAAATTAGCATTTTCTTCGATTTTTTTTCAAAAATTACTATCAGAATAGCAAACAGTTTGGATCCTGATGAGACGCCACGTTTTGTGGCGTCTCATCTGGATCTAAACTGTTTGCAAAGGCCTTCAAAATTTGGTTCCAGCACTGAAAGAGTCAATGTTTTCAAGCAATAACAAGCTATAGGATACTATATAATGTAGGCATTTGATCTAGCCAAGTACTGCGATTATTTGGTATACATTGTGTGTGATTACTTAATAAGCAATGTTTTTTATACCGACACTTGTTCTTCATAATAATTTGCATTTGTCATGAAAGATATTTCTGAGTACTTACCTAAAATGAACGCATTTCACTCGATGGACATCAATTTACACATTTGTGCAGTGTTCTAGACAGACATAGTGTGTGTTTTCCTATTGGTGACAATTCTTCCGTAACATAATGTAAATCTACTTATTTTATTGCAAATCACTGGACATACAGTTTCTGGTTTACTAATTCTATGTTATTCGCTAGTATTTTACCAATAGAAAGTAGACGTTTTTTTTGCTTTGTTTTGTTGGTTTTTCGCTGTTTTCAAAATTATTTCATCCATATCAGAGTGGTTGCTAAAGCAACTCACACTTTACATGGGTAAGCAGGTTTAACCCTTTGAGCGCTGGAACCGGATTTTGAAGGCCTTTGCAAACAGTTTGGATCCAGATGAGACGCCACATAATGTGGCGTCTCATCAGGATCCAAGCTGTTTGCTATTCTGATAGTATTCTTTGAAAAAAAATCAAAGAAAATGCTAATTTTAGAAATTTAGCAGACAACATTTTAGCAGACGACAAATTTCCCAGCATGCAAAGGGTTAGTGCACATCCCTATGCAAGTAACTGACAACTGCGCAACTTGATTCAGAGGTATGGGGAGAATGGCCGTAGAAAGGATTTCATGACCAATGTCCATGCAAATTATGAGGCCAGGCTGAGAATCAAACCCGGGATCCTCGGACTCGTAGTCTAGCGCTTTACCAACTGAACTAACCTGCCTGACAAAGTTGGCTAATTTTATTACAATTATTATGGAAGTCATTAATATTTTGTGTGGCTTCTTCTGAATTTGTGTGCCCGACTCTACATCGATATTTAATAGGTCGCTTACTTATTCATTGCCGTTCCACTGAATGTTGCCTCAAGGGTGAAACTGTTGAGGATCCTCATCTGTCGCCACATCACGACACGCCCCGTTGATTCTTTGCACCGTTTGATGTTGAATTTGCAGTATGGGAAGGAGAACTTTTCAGGTGACTAAAAAATAAATTATTTGTCAGAATAGCTCAGAAATAATGTCTGGTTGTTTTGTATATATTTTTTTTAGTTAATTACAGATGTGACTGTCCAGTAAGATAAAACATAGAAATACAAAGCATTTAAAAAAATAGCATTTACATAAACAAGCTCCAATAGGCAAAGGTTAAAGCTAAATTTCAGTAAATTGACTGTAAATAATCCACTGCAGTATATTAGACACATGTTTGTTATTATGCTTACTCAAAACAAAAAATTCTCAGATTTGCATGATGAACATGATCTGAGCCATATTCGAGGAAAACTAAGCTTAACGCATATGTGAACAGTGTCGTCCCAGATTAGCCTGTGCAGTCTGCACATGCTAATCAGGGACGACTCTTTTTTCTTTAATTGAATTTTTCGTTTAAATGAGGTCTCTTCTAATCGAAAGAAAATCCAGTGTCGACGGAAAACAAAGACTGCACAGGCTAATCCAGGACAACACTTTACACACATGCATTAAGCCCCATTTTCCAAGAACAAGGCTCATCTTTATCCATCGCTCACATACAAAATCTCCATAACTGACCAACCTTTTGCGCCATGAGCCAAGGAAAAAGGCGTTCGTTCAAGAATGCCCGCACTCCCGCCATGCTGTTGCCATTGTTATTGCAGTTGTCTGGATCGTCCGTAGACGTGTTGTTGCCATACATAAACACATTGTGTTTCCGACTATGGCCGTGTAGATCACAGTACAGAATTATCTAAAGGCAAGAAATAATTGTGTTGTTAGAACAGCAAACAATTGTGATAGAAATTTATTGCTCTGATCATGTATGTTTAGCAAAGTGTTCAAGATGTAAGTATCTGTTCCAGAAAAAAGGTTTAGGAATCTTATAATAACTGTTTGAGGTTATTTTTGTAAAAATCTTTTTTTTTGTAGAAATTAGAATTTTTTAGTTTTTTAACTGAATAATTGCTATGTCATCAATTATTTTAATTGATATGATAATTTTAACCATATTAAATTCAGCATACATAATTTCATCTTTTTGTAAATTGTAGTGACACCATTTCATCTTTTTTCATCTTGTTAAGTATCTGTTTCTCGAGTGTTATTTTTAAAGAAAGGTATAAAATGATGCAAAGATGTGACAAAAATATTATGAGCATTATTGTTTTGTTTTTAACATTGGATGCGCTCACTTAAGACTCGAAGCCTTGCAAAATAAACTTATCAATTTTCCTTTCTTACATAGTATTTTCTATAAACATAAGTTAACAATCAGTCAATCAGCACTATACCTCATGTTTTTCCATCACACTCTCAATCATGTTTTTCGTATACCACACGGTTGGAAAACTCTCCTTTCTTGGGTGACGATAATTCCGGTTTAAATCCCGCGCCGCTAATGAGCACCTATAGTTCCCCACTATCACACCGTCCGGATTCAACATGGGCACTATTTTGAATATGAATTTGTCCCTAAGTTCTGCAGCCTGTGGGGTCAGGCTGGTTATGAATTCTATTACGCCACGCATCATCCATGAGGCTTGTGATTCCCCCGGATGCACTCGCGCAGTAATAACAACGGCTTTCTTCTCCTCTTGTATGGCTTCTGGTTGATCTGTAACCATGGCAATCAAATGAGCCTCATTCTAGAAAAACTGGGCTTAATGCATGTAGGTATAGTGTAATTCCTGATAAGCCTGTGATTTCTGCACAGGCTAATCAAGGAAGACACTTTCAGCCTATACTGGATTATCGCTATAAATAGACTTCCTATCAACGAAAAATACCATAAAAGTGGAAAGTTTCGTTCCTTGAATCGCCTGTGCAGACCACACAGGCCAATATGGGATGACACTTTACGCAAATGCATTAAGCCCAGATTTCCCAGAATGAGACACAAAAATACTTCAGGGCTGAGTTACTCAAAACTGTAATGGCCTACAGAGCTAATTGGCGTTAACTTTTGAACCAAGCTATTTATGTAAATTTATTGTCAACCATTTAATTTATGTCTTGATTGTAAACAGATAACTATAATGCCTGAATAAGTTTAAAATGAATGATGATACTGTTGCATGTTAAATTGTTTTCATTAACTGTAGATTCATTTTTTTGTTTCAATAATCCTTAGGCTTTCGATGCAATTGTGCTAAAATAAATAAGTTATCACTAACTTACCAAAATTAGTTACAGTGACTAGAAAACAGCTATTGCCTGCCCGGGTCTCGCACAACACTTCGCGGTTCATGAACTTCTGCCGCTCGGGATCGTTGAGTATGTTTTCAAGGTCGTCCTTGAGGTCGGTGAAGGTGTACGGGTAACAGTGGGCCAGGTAGTATGTGTCCCCCTCATTCGGGAAGTCCTGAGAAAATGGCCGAGAGATTGGTAATTTTTTTGTGGTCTGAATAAATTATTTTGCCTTTAACATTGTGAGCGCATCATGATGCAATTCTGATTCCTGCAAGGCTCATTTAGTGAACATGAACCATATTTATGACTGCTGACCCCTAATTAGAAAACACCCAAATGTTTTCAAATATCATATTTGATTAAGGATCATTTATATTTATCCCAGCATGTGGGGTTACAATTTCTGGTCTACATTTTCACCCAACTTAACAAATCCGATGGCAAAACAAAAAGGTGTTTTTGATGCACAGAGTTTTTACATTGATCCCCCCAAGGGTGTTTGAACATGCAGGGGACCTGGATATTGGCGCACAATTCTTACAGCATGTTTGCAGTCCCAGCTTGAAGCAGATAACAAACTGAAAATTGTCACGTAAAGCTTCTCACCTCATTCATTAGAAGGCTTTATGACTTTATCAGTAATCGCATTCATTGGACATTACACTACGCTAGGGACACAATGGTTAAGCGACACATAATTAATGAATTTATATGATATGTTTTAAAAAAGGCTGTGTGAGGAAAACTACCAGGCCCCTTGCAGCCATGATGTTGCTTTTTATAATGAATGAGAAAAAAAAATCTGGTACAACAGTTTATTTCTTCAATCCCTTTAATAACTGGGCCCCAATTTGTGAACAAGTCCCTTAAATAACTTAAACCCAATCTGTAAACAAGTACCTTAAAAAACTGCCCCTCAATCTATGCACAAATCCATTTAATAACTGGCCCAATCTGTGACCAAGTCCCTTTAATAACTGGACCCCAATCTGTGAACTAGTCCCTTTAATAACTGAGCCCAAATCTGTGAACAAGTCCCTTGAATAACTTGGCCCCTATCTGTGAACAAGTCCCTTTAATAACAGGGCCCCAATCTGTATACAAGTCCCTTTAATAACTTGGCCCCTATCTGTGAAGAAGTCCCTTTAATAACTGGGCCCAAAATCTGCGAACGAGTCCCTTAAATAACTGAGCCCAAATTTGTGAACAAGTCCCTTTAATAACTGAGCCCCAATCTGTGAACAAGTCCCTTTAATGACTGGCCCAAATCTGTGAACAAGTCCCGTTAATAACTGGGCCCCAATCTGTGAACAATTCCCTTTAATAACTGGGTTCCAATCTGTGAATAAGTCCCTTTAATAACTGAGCCCCAATCTGTGAACAAGTCCCTTTAATAACTGGGCCCCAACCTGTGAACAAATCCCTTAAATAACTGGGCCCCAATCTGTGAACAAGTCCCTTTAATCACTGGCCCAAATCTGTGAACAAGTCCCTTAAATAACTGAGCCCAAATCTGTTAAAAAGTCCCTTTAATCACTGGCCCAAATCTGTGAACAAGTCCATTTAATTACTGGGGCTCAATCTGTGAACAATTCTCTTTCATAACTGTCCCCAATCTGTGAACAATTCATTCTCTTTAATAACTTGACCCCAGTCTTTGAACAAGTCCCTTTAATACCTTGGTTGAAACTGCAACTGTTTGTTTGCTTAATGCCCACACAAAGGCAAAATGTTTCAGCAATACAAACATGGCGCTTAATTGCCATGAAGTCAAAAAGTCTGTGCAAATAAAATATTACGTTTTCAGACTGTATTGCCATTTAAATTTTGCAAATAGTATGTGCATACTCAATATAAATATACTTATCCAAGTTGACACAGTATATTTGACGCCAAACAAAAAGGAATTTCTACACACAAACGTTAAGTTCAAAAGTAATCTAAGTAATTGTAACATCAGTTTGAGAGAACACCATAAGAACAAATATTTTTCTTAGTAACAAATAATTTCTGCAAAGTTTGTTCTTTTGTTGTTGAAATATTGAAGTCATCCAGAAATGTTTGATATATGTTTTGTTCTGGGTATATGGGGTTAATGCATGTGAGTAAAGTATCATCCCAGATTAACCTGTGCAGTCCACACAGGCTAATCAGGGACAACACTTCACTTTTATGAAATTTTACATTTATCTCTTCTAAAAAAAAGTCCACTCTAGGCGGAAAGTGTTGTCCCTGATAAGCCTGTGCAAATTGCACCGCTGGAACCGGATTTTTAAGGCCTTTGCAAACAGTTTGGATCCAGATGAGACGCCACAGAACGTGGCGTCTCATCAGGATCCAAACTGTTTGCTATTGTGATAGTATTCTTCGAAAAAAAACACAAAGAAAATGCTAATTTTAGAAATTTAGCAGACAACATTTTAGCAGACGACAAATTTCCCAGCATGCATTTGGGTTAACACACATTCATTTAGCCTGGAATTCCCAAAACGAGACTCATATAATAATCTGTACTCACCATCTGGAATTCCAACTCATAGAATGGTATTCCCCGCATTAACAATGGGCAGTGAAGATGTAAAACATTTCGAGAATAACTGAAATTAAACACATAGAGCTGTTAGTTAAAAATAATTAACAGTGATAATGAACAATATTTTGAAAATCAGGATTTTTTTTTTCTGGAATGAATAAATCAGTAAAAATCTAGTAACTAAGGCAAGCTCTTTGATAACTGTCCATATTTAATCTTAAAAAAAATGTGTAGCAGTGAATTCCTTGGCATCAATTCATGAAAACATTACTAATGAATTGTATTTGTGTAAATCGACATTTGAATTTGCATGAATAGAATCATAAAAGGCTAAAAACCAGCTCAGACACACTCTTTTCAGGAAAAAAACCACTTCATTAAAAATTTTTTTTTTAACTATTGATTATTTAAAAAAGGAAAGAAACATTGCCTTTCATTTCTTTAAATCTATTAGTTTTAGCTTCATTGCATAGAAAGCCCTTTGCTTACAAAGACACCCTAGAGTCCGTTTCCTGGGTAGAACCAGTACTTTGGTGTAGTTTGAAAGATCCTGAGAACGCTCCCTGAGTGGGGATCAAACCTGGGACCTTCCAGTCGCAAGGCTGATATCAATGAGGTTATTGCCACCAGTCTCACCTAATATGATGACCCGTGCGTGTCCATCCAACGCCTTTATTCTTGGCATCCATCTCTGAGTATAACAGAGGCCTCATACCTGAGAAATACAACATCAAGAACAATCTAGTTACGGCAGTGGAGCATAATTATACACTAACAGGGCTCAATTCATGTATTGGTTTAAAATTGCGAAAATACAATTTGGATATTAAACTTGTACATTCTCACTTAAATCACAATTAATAATACATATATCTATATAGAAATCTCAAATCATTTAATAAAATGCGAAGAATCTGGAAATATGTGCACCAATGTTCACAGGGCAGGGCTTTCAATGTATATGTGCCTCTTTCAGGGAAG
Organism: Dreissena rostriformis; assembly: GCA_007657795.1. Classification (NCBI taxonomy): domain Eukaryota; kingdom Metazoa; phylum Mollusca; class Bivalvia; order Myida; family Dreissenidae; genus Dreissena; species Dreissena rostriformis. Next base: position 118,365 of record VMBQ01000834.1, on the reverse strand, counting down.
ACTAGGCTAAATGCATGTGCATAAAGTGTCGCCCCAGATAAGCCTCTGCACAGGCTAATCAGGGAAACACTTTCCGCTTTAACCCTTTGAGTGCTGGAACCGGATTTTGAAGGTTTTTGCAAACAGTTTGGATCCAGATGAGACGCCACAGAACGTGGCGTCTCATCAGGATCCAAACTGTTTGCTATTCTGATAGTATTCATTGAAAAAAAAATCGAAGAAAATGCTAATTTTAGAAATTCAGCAGACAACATTTTAGCAGACGACAAATTTCCCAGCATGCAAAGGGCAAATTACATGTGCATAAAGTGTCGCCCCAGATAAGCCTCTGCACAGGCTAATCAGGGAAACACTTTCCGCTTTAATGGTTATTTCAGTTTAAACAAAATCTCTTCATAGCAAGAATCAATAATGTAGGACTTAATCATCAATTTAAAATCACGCTTTTACCATAAAAATATTTCTTACCATAATTGTAAAGGCTGTCCCGTTTGAGCAGATTGACGATCCTGAACCTGTACGTGATGCCTGGTATCGCGTTCTGCACCCGGAAATAGTACCACTGGGTGTGTCTGTTGGTGTACAGGTCCGTCTTCAACACCAACTCATACTCAAACTGGCCCCTGGAATGAATGAGACTTTGGGGTAAATGAACATGACTAATTTGGGGTAATTGAACGTGACTTTGGGTTAAATGAATGTGTCTTTGGGATTAATGAATGTTACTTTGGGGTAAATGAACATTACTTTGGGGTAAATGAAAGTGACTTTGGGGTTTACCTAAATGAAAGTGACTTTGGGGTTATTCAAAATGGAAGTGACTTTGAGATTAAACAAAAATGAAAGTGACTTAACTAAAATTTAAATAACTTTGAGCATTGCATTAAGTTATTCTCCACAACAAAGCATCACCTTCATAACTTATAGTATTACATCTATGTATTTACTAGGGTGTTTTTTTTAAGGTCATCTTACTTAAACTAAAATGGGTGTAAAAAATGTATTACATTTGAACATTTAAGTTCTTTAATATGACTTGTCGAAAAAAGCAGTTAAGGTAAACAGCAATAATTCTTCATAATTGCATTCATAATTTTGATGACAATAAACAAGCAAAATTCCACTTTAAAATTTATTTATTTTGTTGGCAGCTGACAGTAATATTTTGCGCGATTTACAAATAAATTTTGACAAGGTATAATTAACATAATTATATCTTTTGAATTTAGATTGTGTGATAAGTCAATCCAAGTCTGAAAATATAATCAAGAAAAATCACAGAATTTCAACAAATTATACGCTTTAGTTATGTCAAGATTCACAATAACATAAAGGTATCGCGCGTTGAATGACTTTCATTTTAATAGGCGACCAATAAGATTGCATATTCTTCGCAAGTAATTAACCATTTTTAACAAAAGCCTGGCTTGAAAATACTGATTTTGTCTCAATGATAAAGATTAATTGAAAATATGGTAAAGATTATTTGCTGTTAAGGCATTTACAATGAACATGTGGGGGTCTTCTTTAAGGCTAACTAATGACCGTAACTCATGTTTTTTTAGCAAAAAATCACAATAGCGACGTTCACTGATGAATTATGGGAAAAAGTATAACCTGCCAACATTTGAAAGGAAGAGGACAAAAAAACTATATTTTTAAAAGCCAAGACTTCAGTATGGAGAAAGAAGAGTGAGTGTGCAAAAGAACAATTAGACAAATTGTGTCGCGTTCTGAGAAAACTGGACATAATGCATTAGCGTAAAGTGTCGTCTAAGATTAGCCTGTGCAGTCCGCACAGGCTAATGAGGGACGACAATTTCCCCTTTTATGGAATTTGTTCGTTTAAATGATGTCTCATCTTAGCGAAAATCCAGTTTAGGCGGAAAGTGTCGTCCCGGATAAGTCTGTGGGGACTGCACAGGTTAATCTGGAATGACACTTTACACACATGCATTTGGTCCAGTTTTCTCAGAACCCAACTCATTTGGTCTCCAAGACTTTAAAGTTAAAAGTCTTGGAGACCAATTTGTCTCATTGTTCTGTTCTCATGGAAAATCTATCCCCTAAAAAGAGGAACAAAATGTGTGCCCAATACATGAGAATATATATGGTAGATTTTATCATTATTAAATAATTAGGTGCATACAATATAGGAATGAGTCTTTGCTGATATTGTTTACCTAGTAGTTGGTTTAAGCCATGATTAAACAAAATCTTAGCCTTCTTCAGAATAAAAGCACAAAAAAACGTTAAACTTTGTAAGTGGAAAATCTATTATTCACCTATCATTTAAAGCTTTGCAGATAATTCTCCATTTAAAGTGACACACTCACATACTGTTATTAACCGTGTATAAAATACAAAATATCATGCGCATGTTTTTTTTACACAAAAATGGAGAAAAATAGATTTCAAGACAATTAAAAAATTGTGGCGATTATGATTATTAACTATTACAAAATGATTTTTATTAGCAAGTAAGCATTGAGGATAGCATTGTATCAATGTATAAAGCGCTCCAACTATGTAAATTGAAACTTTGAGGTAAACAAATGCGAGTTATACACGGTTAACTATGGCACGTGGGTTTACTCAAGTTTATTATTTAATGCAACAGAAATGAATTATGTCCACATTGTACCCTATATTCCCTAATATATAAACTCACCTGGGTCCTCACACTTTCCAGGGTTAGGGGTGGGGAATATTTTTGCCTGTGAGAATTTTAGGGAATACAAACTTACGACAATGGTTTGAGGTCACTGAATAATGGGTGCACAGTTTACTTTCTTGTTGTCACAAGTGAAATTATATGAGTAGCCTAATACGTTGTGTATGTGTTAAAAATATATTTCGTAATGTTATTAATCTGATTTTGGAGACAAATGTCCCTATAAAATGTAAAAATCAGCTGGGAACAATTGTCTCATCTTACAGTAAAAACCGAACAATAAAGGGCATTGATAAGAAATTCTTTATTTAAATGAAATTTTATAAGAATTCCTTTATGCAAATAAAATATGTAACTATTAAGGCACGTTTGCACAGTTTGGTCACATTGACACAGTGGGGGGGGGGGGGGGGNGGGGGGGGGGGGGGGAGGCATTGAAAAAGAAACCCTCTTGAGAGTGAAACGTGAGACATTTCTTTGGTAAACACTTAATATCAGAAAAGCCGCTACGTATTGTGTGGCAAAATGAGATCACCAATTTTGAAATGCTGCACAAATCCTTTACAAACAGTTGATAATCCTTGTAAATTTATATTTATGTCAATATTTGGCTTTCAGATAATGCCTGATTCGATCTATCCAACTTTCATTTACGCACAACGATGTGACAAACGTATCGGCTTAACATTTAAATGGAGAGTCAACTTTGACGTAACGATTATGACAACGGACAGAGGGCAACAGATGTCCAGCGTAAACATGGGGTCCATAATAAAGTTAATTAGGTGAAAACAACTTCAAAACAGGAGAACTGGACATAAACAGGTCACACAAACATGTCCTAAAGTTGAGACAAATTAGTACATCCTGGAATGTGTTGACCAAAAAAATTACAAAAGAACATGTCATAAAGATTGCATTATTTGTGCATCCAGCATAAGATTTTTAAATTCTTGTATACTGTTTCAATTATTATCCCCACGCTTTTTGAAAAGCGAGGGGATATTGTGGTTATCTCCGCTGTCCGTCCGTCCGTCCTGGCCACTATCTCCTCCTACACTATTAGCACTAGAACCTTGAAACTTACACACATGGTAGCTATGAGCATATGTGCGACCCTGCACTATTTGGAATTTTGATCTGACCCCTGGGTCAAAAGTTATGGGGGTTGGGGTGGGGCCGGGTCAGAGATTTTCACTCATTTTTTTTAGGTTATTTTACATTAACTTCTTTATTTCTACACCGATTCACTTCAAATTGATACTGGACCTCTCTTATGACAATACGGTCAATCTCAACCATGCATGGCCCCATTCCCAACCCTGGGGCGCCCCACCCACATAGGCCACACCCACCAAAAATTTCCATTTACTATAATTTTTTCATTTCTACATGGATTCACTTCAAATTGATACTGAACTTCTCTTATGACATTAGGGTCAATCTCAACTATGCATGGCCCCACTACCAACCCTG
>VMBQ01000834.1:85247-113401 GCA_007657795.1 Dreissena rostriformis | reverse complement strand
TAACCCTTTGAGCGCTGGAACCGGATTTTGAAGGCCTTTGCAAACAGTTTGGATCCAGATGAGACGCCACAGAACGTGGCGTCTCATCAGGATCCAAACTGTTTGCTATTCTGATAGTATTCTTTGAAAAAAAATGGAAGAAAATGCTAATTTTATAAATTCAGCAGACGACATTTTAGCAGACAACAAATTTCCCAGCATGTAAAGGGTTAAACACTGACAGATTGATACGGGAGTATTATGACATATAATATAAATGCAGACAATGGCAAGCCTGTTTATTAACAGACGTTCTCAAATTTCCTTATTTAAATTGTTGATCATCAAATTACCAACTGAATTTCAACCACCCATACATTAACTCTTTCAGTGCTGGAACCAAATTTTGAAGGCCTTTGCAAACAGTTTGGATCCAGATGAGACGCCACAGAATGTGGCGTCTCATCAGGATCCAAACTGTTTGCTATTCTGATAGTATTCTTCGAAAAAAATGGAAGAAAATGCTAATTTTAGAAATATAGCAGACGACATTTAAGCAGACGAAAAAAGTTCCAGCATGCAAAGGGTTAACTTTAATATTGTGTGAGTAGATCAAATTTGTGATTTATGAAATAATTAATGAATCTCTCATTTTTCTCAAGACTTTTTAAACATCAATGGAAACTTATACGAAATAGGCACAATACAATTTACTAAATATATACTAAAAGGAAAAAAATATAACTTGAATAACTTNGGGGGGGCGGTTAGTTTCAAATATAATCAGGAGACATGTCAATTTAAAATATGTAGATACATTGTAAATCAATAGATCAGAAAAGTGAAAGATATTTTGCTTTAAAGATAATCGATTATGTAAACATGGATGTTAAAAAAAAGGCAAACAAACTCTTTGTAAAAAAATGATGATTAGTTATTTTATTGACCTAAAAAATATTAAACTTTGATAAAGTTTGTATTAACCTAAATTATAGTACTGAAAAATAAAACAAATAAAAATGTGTTGATTTGACACAAATGCAACGGCTTTTTGGGAGTGGGGAAGGTCACTCACACACACAGACTTAAGAAATGAGGCACATTGGCATGGTCTTACCAAGTAAGGTAAGTTAAAATACTAGAAACATGACCTAAAATTATATCATGTGTAACAAGAGCACCGCATAGCGGGTGCCAACCCTCGGCTGTGGGTGCTTGGATTTTGTTTTTTTGACCTTTGACCTTGAAGGTCATCATTGATCTTGACCTTTTCACCACTTAAAATATGCAGGTCGATGAGATACACATGCATGCCAAATATCAAGTTGCTATCTTCAAAATTGCAAAAGTTATGGCCAATGTTAAAGTTTTCGGACGACGACGCGGAAGGACGAGCTGGCTATGACAATACCTCAGGTTTTCTTCGAAAACAGCCGAGCTAATAAAATTATAGACTGAAAAGCAACTTGGATAATCATTCTTAAAATGGCAAAGCTACCAACTAAAATTAAGGTCGATAATTTTGACTGTAACTATGGCAATGTTAAATACAAAAATCAAAGTGAATGTGATAACTGTTGCTATGGCAATTCTACCAATTAGAATCTAGGTCAATGCCAGACTGTTGCTATGACAATTCTACCCACTTAAATCTAGATGAATGCCTTAACTGTTGCTATTGCAATGCTACCCACAAGAATCTAGGTCAGTGCCATAACTGTTGCTATGACAATGCTAACCACATGTATCTAAGTGAATGCCATAATGGTTGCTATGGCAAGGCTGCCCAGTGCAATCAAAGTAAAAAATCGACAATTTGTCAATTTTTTTCCTTTTTTTTTTTAAAACAATGTCTGATACAAAACATGGTTGTTTGTTAAGCAGACCATATGAATATCCCAAAAATAAGTCTCCAACAAATAATAATGGTTTCAAGGTAAGTCATGACTGTTGCCAAAGGTTACCCACTAGAATTTAGGTGATTGCCATGACCGTTGCTATGACAATGCTACCCACAAGAATCTAGGTCAATGCCATTACTGTAACCATGACAATTCTACCCACTAGAATGTAGGTCAATGCAATGATTGTTCTTTTTTCATCATTTATATAAACAATTCTTGGAACAGCTAAATTTTATTGTTCCAAAATACCTCAAAACGACAAAACCAAACAACAACAAAAAACAATAATACGACTCAAAGTACGGTTTGTGGAGGGGCGCTGATGCAACAACTTACCGTCATGCCTCAAGTGAAATCCTTCCAGTACCTGGGGACATGTGTTTAGCAATTTTGGTGTCTCTAGAATATCGCACTCAAAGTACGCTGGCCAATACGGACCGTACGGCCAGAACTTAATATCCCGAGGCCTTGTCTTGTATTTTGTGATGAACTCCTCGAGTTGTTTCGAGTAATTAATGAAGCTGGTTAGCGACCGTTGCGGCCTTTGTGGAGGAATATCCAGCGATGGAAATCTCAATTTCAAGGTTTGCGTTGCCATGGTGATTATTGCTATGGCAACCACATGTCACTTCCATTTCATATTCAAATTCACATGAACATCACCACAACATCTTCACATAGTTTCTGTTTTGTATTGCAATAATGTATTAATTGTCTTTTTATAATTTATAATAACTTTAAATTTTCCAGTTAAGTTTTAAACAGGCTAGTTATTGTTGTTGCTGTTGTCGTGAAACATGAACATTGACTAGTATTTGACAAGAAAAAAAAATGACCAACTAAATATAGTGAAACATTCCATGCAAGTTTCTATAAGCCCTGTATATTATTAGAATAAATATTTAATATAGTATACTGTGACATTGTGAGATTATTGTATAACAAGTCAGCATGAAACAAAATTCCATTACAAACTTTAAAATGTGTCAGCACCAATAATTCTCAATTAAAAATATCCACTTATGCTTCTATTATACTAGCTTAAAACTTCCAAAATTCAATTAAAACATACCCTGGTTATTTAAATATGAAACCACCCATAGATAAATAAATAGATACACCAGTCATGTGAAAATTCCCAATTAGCCGCTAAAACTTTCTCCTTTAAAATTCATAATCCTCCTCCTCAATTGTACACATCCATTTGAAATGGTTTAATCTTACTCCCTGAATGGCACAGACATAAACCTTCCTAATTGTAACATGCAAGGTCTGAGATCTAATTATTGTCAGGTGCAATTTCTATGCTTTCTATTGCTTTATACTTTTCAACATATTCTTAAAGGACACTTCAATAAACCCTCTTTTCATTTTCTTTTCACCATCAAAAGTTTAAAGAATTGCATCTTAATTTAGAAAATCTAACACAATAGCTTAATAAACAAAACTAAATATTTCATCTAAAATAATAATCCCTCTTCCTAGAAGAATCTTATGCTAAAACCACATATATTTCAATGAAGGTTAACACCCACTATATTAACCATTCGGTGTATGTAAAAACTTTCATTCGAAAATTCTTTAACTATGTTCCTCAGTTAGCCCGATCAAACATTGATTACAAATATTCAAATATTTACTTTCTACCACCCCGATTATTCCACAACTAACAAAAACTTTCAAACATGATCCAAAAATCGGTCTTTCTTGGGCTTACAACTCCGTTAAAATCTGTTTATCAGTGAAAACTGTGCACTGTTCGACTGATTCCAAAAGGTTTTCACTTTTATCTTTACGTATACCTTCTCCATTCAAATTGAATTTACTTAACAAAATCAGTCACACACTACAAAAACAAACAAAGCAGGACTGTCATTGCAGACATTGTTACATTTCTGTTCAATGCTCGAGTCATTAATTTCACGGATCTTTTGTTTTCTTTTGCCAATAGACGTAATAATTAGAAACATACTCAAGGTCTACCCTAAAACGTTTACAAAGTGTACAAGTGAACTGATTTAAAACACTGATATGTATACTAAAAGTAAAGTTTTTGAATGTTGGCCAAATCACTCATATCTTACTTTCAATTTTCTTTTAGTTTTAATATTATAATAATAATTAAATCTAATAATTTAATATAATAAATGTTTCAGTTAAATAACATTTAACAAACTTATAGTAATAATAATAATAATATTAATTAAAATATAGTTGTTATTATTATTATTATGAGTATTACTAACAGTAACAGAAAAACTGGAATTTTAGTAAATATTAATTAATAAAAGAATAGTAAATACCTTCAATACTAAGGGAGTTGTGCTCTGCACAAGAATAATTACTAATTTAAAAGGGCAATGTTAATGTGTAAATCCTGAAGACAGAGTTATAGTCCTTGTATTCTGCACTTCCCCTTTAAGCTCTCTTTCATTATATGAAGTTTCATTTGAATCCCTTCAATACTATTACTTGCTTAGAAATCACAATAGAAGGGGGACAGACCGACAGACAGGTAGATGATACGATTACTTTATGCATAACTTCAGGGTCATAAAAAGAAATAGGGTCGGATTTTCTTAAATTAATACATATCATACATAAAATAGCAAAAGCACCAGTTTTATTTTTATTTAATCATTTACAAATAAAAGCACTGTGAATAAATGTATCATAGCCAATTTTATTTCTTAATAAATAAAATATGCACATAATTATTATTATATAATGTGCACTATATTATGTTTTCATTCCAGTTTGTATTTACAGAAATAACAAGCTCCAATTTGATTTTATACAATTCCATACCTTGGGTAAAGGATATGGTGTCTGCCTATCGACCGGGAGGTCACGGGTTCGATCCCTACTGTGGGAGCCTTCTTAAGATCTCCCCAAAGACACCAAGTACTGGTTCTAGGCCCAGGAAACGGACTCGAGAGCATTTCAAATAAGTTGTAAGTACTTTAAATGCAATGGTACTAAAATAAATAGGTTTAAACTTACGTTTGGTCATAATTATCAAAAAATCCTTAACAATATGAGGTAATTATGCGTGACACAACACATAGTATACACTACATTGCATACCTAAACAGTGTCTGATCTTTTTAATGGCCTGCTTTTAACAATTTTTAAGCTGGTTTACCAACAAACAGTGCACGTACTTATGTTAGTAACTGACAACTGCTCTGCTTGATCAGAATTAAGAGGAGAAATCTGGTAGAAACAATTAACCCTTTCAGTGCGGGAACCAAATTTTGAAGGCCTTTGCAAACAGTTTGGATCCAGATGAAACGCCACAAAATGTGGCGTCTCATCAGGATCCAAACTGTTTGCTATTCTGATAGTATTCTTTGAAAAAAATCGAAGAAAATGCTAATTTTAGAAATTCAACAGACAACACTTTCGCAGACGACACATTTCCCAGCATGCAAAGGGTTTAAAGACCAATCCAGACGCTAGTTATGTGACCAGTTCGGGAATCAAGCCTACAATCCTTAGATTTGTAGTGCAACACTCTACCAACTGGCTCAGTTTGACTGATCAGCAAAACTATAGAACTGTCACTTTAGTCCCTGAAAATTACACCAAGCATGTGGCTTTGTCAGAGGTCTTCAATTTAAATAAATTGTTTCCCAACAATTTAAGCTCTCCATATATGCAGTTCCATCTTGATACCTCACATTATTATTAAGATCTTCTTTGGACAAAATTTCAGCATGAAATCAACAAGCGCAATATCTGGGAAAAAAATGAAAGCATGAGTTATGGTTCTTGAGCACTGCACATCCCCTCTATGAGATATACCTACCCATTAAGTTACAATTTGATAACTATTACAGGTTTCAAGATATTTTCCAGACAACATCTAAATACAAAAATAAACCAGGACAACAACTCTTAACCCTTTGCATGCTGGAAAATTTGTCGTCTGCTAAAATGTTGTCTGCTGAATTTCTAAAATTAGCATTTTCTTCAATTTTTTTTCAAAGAATACTATCAGAATAGCAAAAAGTTTGGATCCTGATGAGACGCCACGTTTTGTGGCGTCTCATCTGGATCCAAACTGTTTGCAAAGGCCTTTAAAATTCGGTTCCAGCGCTAAAAGGGTTAAATATGAAAGCACAAGCTATAGTTATTGTGCACTGCACATCCCCTCAATAAGATACATCTACCTATAAAGTTTGAAGTTGAAACTTTGTTTAGTTTTCAATATAGTCACGCAATGGAAAAAAATAAATATCAAATAAACAAAGAGCAATAACTCTAAAATTTGAAGTCAAGAGTTTAGTCTCTTGTACAATGCACTTTCCCACAATGAAATGTATCTGCTAGTGAAATTTGAAGTGGTTACTTTTCATAGTGGTCAAGATATACTCCTGACAAGAAATCCGGTGAGCGTACGGGCATTTACTTGCTCAAAACGGATCTAAATAAAACCATTAATTTGTAAGTATTGTAATTTACACTGAAGACCATCTAAAGCACATGATCAATTTAACTATTGAGAATCAAAGTATCATCTTCCACTATTGCTTTTCCTATCTATTCATTTTGAAGCAATATTCCCAAGAAATGTATGTTTTAAAAGTAAGTTCAGTGCTTTTTCACCCGTCTTATATGAAAATGGGTCTTCAGCCATATGTGGTAAGCTTAGCCCCAGACCAGCCTGGTCAGGAGCTGCCATGTCCACTATGAGACCACGAAACCTTGCATGACTTTACAGCAGACAACGGAGCTCCGGACTATTCCTTTGCATGCTGGGATATTTGTCGTCTGCTAAAATGTCGTCTGCTGAATTTCTTAGATCATCATTTTCTTTGATTTTTTTTTCAAAGAATACTATCAGAATAGCAAACAGTTTGGATCCTGATGAGACGCCACGTTCTGTGGCGTCTCATCTGGATCCAAACTGTTTGCAAAAACCTTCAAAATCCGGTTCCAGCACTCAAAGGGCTAAACTGCGCATTTGCCCAGACTGGTCTGGAACTAACCTGGCCACATATGGCACCATGACATTTCACATGACACGGGTCAATTTGTCCTGGATGATAAATATTGTTCCCAGAATAGGATGTCAACTCATAAACACCACATGAAAATCACATTTGGTTGTGTCAATATTTACACATTTCTGATGTTTGTGTCAATATTTACAAATTTCCAATCAACTCACAGGTTTTTAAATTGATTTCCTTAACTAATATTTACCTTTCTGAATATTGTACATAAAAGGAGCCCATGTCAAAAATGTAATTATATTGTGGTCAGATGACAAGTTAAGTATCAATTCTAACAAGAGTGCCAAATTGTCACAAGATACGCCCGTTCTACTAAGTGACACCGTGACCTAGTTTTTGACCCAACATGACCCATATTCGAACTTGACCTAGATATTGTCTAGATCCTACTTCTGACAAAGTTTGGTGAAGATCGGATGAAAACTATTTGAATTAGAGAGCGGACACTGCTGTGGACACCGCCTCCGCCCGCCCGCCGCCCGCCCGCCCGCCAAGGGTGAAACTATTATACGTCCCGTTTTGTAAAAACGGGCGTATAAAAATTGATTTTAGGTTGATGACAATGATAAACAGTTGCCTTTCTATAGTACCCATGCACAGTGAAAAACTCATGTACCTGTGGAAATCATGATTAGATTGAAGGAAAAATGAAACTTACCAATAAACATGTTGTTAAAAATAACTCGTTTCAAAAATCGCGAAAAAAATAAACCCGATGAAAATATCGCAAAATAAAACTGGATAAAAATATTGCATAAAAATATTGCATGTGTTAATCGGTTGCATGTCTCCAATCAGACCTGACTGATATATAATCTATATACTACCTCTGACCAAGTTTGGTGAATTCAACTTGAACTAGAGCTTTGTCACTGAATGTGACTTATACCCCCATACCACTTTGACGCAGGATAAAAAGTTGTTTAAAAGTTTCGGATGAATACAATTTGAATTAGAGTCCGGACAAAGTGGCGCCGTTGAAAATGCACTAATTGACCCTATGACCTAGTTCTTGACCCGACATGACCCATATTCGAACTTGACCTAGATATCAACTAGATGCAACTACTGACCAAGTTTGGTAAAGATCGGATGAATACAATTTGAATAAGAGTCCGGACAAAGTGGCGCTGTTGAAAATGGACTAATTGACCCTATGACCTAGTTTTTTACCTGGCATGACCCATATTCGAACTTGGCCTAGATATCAACTAGATGCAACTACTGACCAAGTTTGGTGAAGATAAGATTTATACAATTTGAATTAGAGTCCGGACAAAGTAAAATGCACTAATTGACCCTTTGACCTAGTTTTTGACCCAGCATGACCCATATTCGGACTTGACCTAGATATCAACTAGATGCAACTACTGACCAAGTTTGGTGAAGATCGGATGAATACAATTTGAATTAGAGTCCGGACAAAGTGGCGCCGTTGAAAATGCACTAATTGACCCTATGACCTAGTTTTTGACCCGGCATGACCCATATTCGAACTTGGCCTATATATCAACTAGATGCAACTGCTGACCAAGTTTGGTGAAGATCGGATGAATACAATTTGAAATAGAGTCCGGACAAAGTGGCCCCTTTGAAAATGCACTTATTGACCCTATGACCTAGTTTTTGACCCGGCATGACCCATATTCGAACTTGGCCTAGATATCAACTAGATGCAACTGCTGACCAAGTTTGGTGAAGATCGGATGAATACAATTTGAATTAGAGTCCGGACAAAGTGATGCCTTCCGCCCGCCGCCCGCCGCCCGCCCGCCAAGGGGTTTCACATAATACGTCCCGTATTTTATACGGGCGTATAAAAACCCTTAAGCCATAACCAATACAAACAAATTTTAAGTTATTTATTAAAATGACTTAATTCCTTAAATTTGACCTTTTAAACTTAAAAGACTAGTATATATACAAGAGCAATAAATTAAATATTTGTAAATGAAAATTCAACAAAGATAAGGTTTAAAATAATGCATAACATAGTGTTATGCAAAAAAGTAAAAAATGATAATAATACAATTATTATATTTCAAATGAATAAATTTTTAACATTTATTCAAGCAAAAGATAACAGTGGCAACAAATTACCCACATTACAAAAACTTTTTGAGTACTCTCTCAATTTAAAGTGCCTTTAATTGAAAGTTTGACAAACATTTAAATTAAATTGAGATATTCAGGAACAAATGAACAACATTTCTTTATAACCTTAAAATAACACTTTAAATGAAAAACGGGCCCAAAAGTAATTTAGGTTAATACAAGGTTTTGTCACAATAGTGACGAAGAATACCCACCAGATGCATGTTATAATATGCAGCATAATGTTATAGAATGTCTAAGTAGAAAAAGGAACATAACTTTTGTAATTTTAACATAGGATAATAAAAATAAAGTTTGTATTTTTAAGCATATAAGGACAATAAAAATAACCATGCACAACTTCATATACATAAGAAACTATGCCTGGAAGTTTTAACTCTTTCAGTGCTGGAACCGAATTTTGAAGGTCTTTGCAAGCAGTTTGGATCCAGATGAGACGCCACAGAACGTGGCGTCTCATCAGGATCCAAACTGTTTGCTATTCTGATAGTATTCTTTGAAAAACAAATCGAAGAAAATGCTAATTTTAGAAATTCAGCAGACGACATTTAGCAGACAACAAATTTCCCAGCATGCAAAGTTTTAATGTTGTACTTTGAAAAGTGCAGGTGAACAACTGCGGACAAATTTATGTCCACAGACAGAAGTCCAGGTGATTTTAGTGTACCTCCTTTACTTTGTGTATGGAGAATAGAAAAACTTAAGATAGAAGGTTCAACAAACTAAAAGGGCAGTAACTCCATTAAAACTGAAGAAGATTAGCGGTTCTTATTTCTAGGACAACTCACTCAATGGCCATTATTGATTCAGAAATGCTTCTATGAAAAGAAACATTGTGCATTGAAATAACAAACCTTATTAGTGCAAACAAAAGACTCCAGTTTTATATAGAATGAAAGAAACATGCAGTTTGAAATGTTAGCTTTGCAATTTAAAACTGCACGCAGCATAAAAAGTTGTTTAACAATCCTCCATTTCAAATTTGTAGTACAAGCATTTTTTTTAATTACAACATTATACCTGGCCGACGAACTTAAAGATTTCATCATTATTTACATCAAACCACAACAACAGCAGAAACAACAACAATTAAAATATTAAAACCACACTTCTTGTATGAGTTATCTCCCTTTAGTTTTCTCCCTTCTCAGCCATTTCCTGGACACTTGTTGGTTCCCGAACAAACGCAGCTGGCTTCAGATAGAGATGCGCGATTGTGAAGAAACTTCCATGACGTCGAAAGTTCAGATCAAACGGTTTTTGCACTTTTATGATCTGTTTTTTATTTGGAACACTCTCATTTGAAGGTGAATTCAGTTCACTTGCATTTTGGGATGACATTTTTTGTGTCATTTGGTTCTCCGCTGACATTTTCATTCATTGTTGCATTTTCATTAAATGTCAAAACACATTTGCTTCTCTTAAGTTTGAACTGTACTTCAATTTTGGTTTTTTATTTTTTATCAATTTACTTTGTACATCAGTTTACAAATTTAATTTTTAAATCCAACACAAACAACATTTTTTAACCAAGGTACTTCCCATTGTGTGTATACTGAAATATGGCCATCTGCTTTTTGCATTTTGTTCCCCTTTTTATAATGTTTAATCTATTTTTTTTCATTTAAATTTCCAAACCTTAAATGTCTTAAAAGCTGATTGAAAGAAATTGCTCAATGCTAAAAACTTTTTAATTTAACCAATATCTGAAATCTATTGAATTATTTTTTTCTTATACAAAGTCATGTACACATAAGATCATCCAAAATAAATCAGCTATGTAGAGCGACCACATTTTTTTCCCTTTAAGTCCACACTTTTATTCACAGCAAAAAAGACAAATCTGTTATTTAATGTGAATGGCAGCAAACAATGTGCAATTGTAATCCCTCATGAAAAGACGACATCAATTACGTGTATATTTTGTCCATTGTTGAAATTCACAAATAATGATCAATTTATCGGTCCCAGACTCAAGACTTTCGTTTATTGTGAAGTGTGTTCCCATTGAAAGTAAATTCTATACATAATTATCATTTGAAAATACTTAAAACTCAGAGCTGGAGGCCTGAGGATTTTTGAACACTTTCGATATGAACTTATTGCAATTTGAGATGTTTTCATATTGAGTTAACACACTTTCAACAAAGCCATTGAGGGAAATGTCAATTACCGTTTAATACTCGAAATTCATCTTAATATAGGTTAATAAAGGCATTTGCAGATAAAAACAGATCTTAATTGTAACAAATGTAAGCTTTAAAGTCAATATTTTATTAAATTGGAACTTCAAATGTCTTAACCCAAATTCCAATTAATTTTTTGTTGTAAATATCATAGGAAGAAATTTAAGCTATTAAAGGTGCCTGCTCACAGATTTTTGTAGTCAGAGATGCCAAAAATAACAGAAAGTGTGTGCAAAGCTAACATATAAGACTACTTTGAGAAAATAAACAAAAACACAAAGACACATTGGCCTCAGATTATTGTTCAGACTTATCATTACAGGCCTTGCTAATTGGTATACATTTTTGTATGCATATTGTCCTTTGATTGACACTTTCAAACAAACGTGGTTCTTTTGTCGAATGTATTCCATTGAAACTACAGAATGTTTTTTAACAAAAGTAAAATTCTGTAAAGGCACCATTTCAAAACACTGCTTTCACACACTTAACATTGTCCTTGGAATCATTTCAATTTTAGCATATCACTCATCACACACTGGAGTCACTATCACATATCTCACACTGGAGTCACTATCACATATCTCACACTGGAGTCACTATCACGTATCTCACACTGGAGTCACTATCACATATCTCACACTGGAGTCACTATCACATATCTCACACTGGAGTCACTTTCACATATCACACACTGGAAACACTTTCACATATCGCACACTGGAATCATTTTCACTCATCACACACTGGAGTCATTTTCACATATCACACACTGAAATCATTTTCACTCATCACACACTGGAGTCACTTTCACATATCACACACTGGAATCATTTTCACTCATCACACACTGGAGTCACTTTCACATATCACACACTGGAATCATTTTCACTCATCACACACTGGAGTCACTTTCACATATCACACACTGGAATCATTTTCACTCATCACACACTGGAGTCACTTTCACATATCACACACTGGAATCATTTTCACTCATCACACACTGGAGTCACTTTCACATATCACACACTGGAATCATTTTCACATATCACACACTGGAATCATTTTCACATATCACACACTGGAATCATTTTCACATATCACACACTGGAGTCACTTTCACATATCACACACTGGAATCATTTTCACTCATCACACACTGGAGTCACTTTCACATATCACACACTGGAATCATTTTCACTCATCACACACTGGAGTCACTTTCACATATCACACACTGGAATCATTTTCACTCATCACACACTGGAGTCACTTTCACATATCACACACTGGAATCATTTTCACTCATCACACACTGGAGTCACTTTCACATATCACACACTGGAATCATTTTCACTCATCACACACTGGAGTCACTTTCACATATCACACACTGGAATCATTTTCACTCATCACACACTGGAGTCACTTTCACATATCACACACTGGAATCATTTTCACTTATCACACACTGGAGTCACTTTCACATATCACACACTGGAATCATTTTCACTTATCACACACTGGAGTCACTTTCACATATCACACACTGGAATCATTTTCACATATCACACACTGGAGTCATTTTCACATCTCACACACTGGAGTCATTTTCACATATCACACACTGGAATCATTTTCACATTTCGCACACTGGAATCATTTTCACTCATCACACACTGGAGTCATTTTCACATATCACACACTGGAATCATTTTCACTCATCACACACTGGAGTCACTTTCACATATCACACACTGGAATCATTTTCACTCATCACACACTGGAGTCACTTTCACATATCACACACTGGAATCATTTTCACTCATCACACACTGGAGTCACTTTCACATATCACACACTGGAATCATTTTCACTCATCACACACTGGAGTCACTTTCACATATCACACACTGGAATCATTTTCACTCATCACACACTGGAGTCACTTTCACATATCACACACTGGAATCATTTTCACTCATCACACACTGGAGTCACTTTCACATATCACACACTGGAATCATTTTCACTCATCACACACTGGAGTCACTTTCACATATCACACCATGGAATCATTTTCACATATCACACACTGGGGTAACTTTCACATATCACACACTGGAGTCACTTTCACATATCGCACACAGGAATCATTTTCACATATCACACAATGGAGTCATTTTAAAATATCCCACACTGGAATCATTTTCCCATATCACACACTGGAATCATTTTCACATATCACACACTGGAGTCACTTTCACATATCACACACTGGAATCATTTTCACTCATCACACACTGGAGTCACTTTCACATATCACACACTGGAATCATTTTCACTCATCACACACTGGAGTCACTTTCACATATCACACACTGGAATCATTTTCACTCATCACACACTGGAGTCACTTTCACATATCACACACTGGAATCATTTTCACTCATCACACACTGGAGTCACTTTCACATATCACACACTGGAATCATTTTCACTCATCACACACTGGAGTCACTTTCACATATCACACACTGGAATCATTTTCACATATCACACACTGGAGTCACTTTCACATATCACACACTGGAATCATTTTCACTCATCACACACTGGAGTCACTTTCACATATCACACACTGGAATCATTTTCACTCATCACACACTGGAGTCACTTTCACATATCACACACTGGAATCATTTTCACTCATCACACACTGGAGTCACTTTCACATATCACACACTGGAATCATTTTCACTCATCACACACTGGAGTCACTTTCACATATCACACACTGGAATCATTTTCACTCATCACACACTGGAGTCACTTTCACATATCACACACTGGAATCATTTTCACTCATCACACACTGGAGTCACTTTCACATATCACACACTGGAATCATTTTCACTCATCACACACTGGAGTCACTTTCACATATCACACACTGGAATCATTTTCACATATCACACACTGGGGTAACTTTCACATATCACACACTGGAGTCACTTTCACATATCGCACACAGTAATCATTTTCACATATCACACAATGGAGTCATTTTAAAATATCCCATACTGGAATCATTTCCCCATATCACACACTGGAATCATTTTCACATATCACACACTGGAGTCACTTTCACATATCACACACTGGAATCATTTTCACTCATCACACACTGGAGTCACTTTCACATATCACACACTGGAATCATTTTCACTCATCACACACTGGAGTCACTTTCACATATCACACCATGGAATCATTTTCACATATCACACACTGGAATCATTTTGACATATCACACACTGGAGTCACATTCACATATCACACACTAGAATCATTTTGACATATCATACATTGGAATCACTTTCACATATCACACACTGGATTCACTTTCCCATATCACACACTGGAGTAACTTTCACTCATCACACACTGGAGTCACTTTCCCATATCACACACTGGAATCATTTTCACTCATCACACACTGGAGTCACTTTCACATATCACACACTGGAATCATTTTCACTCATCACACACTGGAGTCACTTTCACATATCACACACTGGAATCATTTTCACTCATCACACACTGGAGTCACTTTCACATATCACACACTGGAATCATTTTCACTCATCACACACTGGAGTCACTTTCACATATCACACACTGGAATCATTTTCACTCATCACACACTGGAGTCACTTTCACATATCACACACTGGAATCATTTTCACTCATCACACACTGGAGTCACTTTCACATATCACACACTGGAATCATTTTCACTCATCACACACTGGAGTCACTTTCACATATCACACCATGGAATCATTTTCACATATCACACACTGGGGTAACTTTCACATATCACACACTGGAGTCACTTTCACATATCGCACACAGTAATCATTTTCACATATCACACAATGGAGTCATTTTAAAATATCCCATACTGGAATCATTTCCCCATATCACACACTGGAATCATTTTCACATATCACACACTGGAATCATTTTCACATATCACACACTGAAATCATTTTCACTCATCACACACTGGAGTCACTTTCACATATCACACACTGGAATCATTTTCACATATCACACACTGGAGTCACTTTCACATATCACACACTGGAATCATTTTCACATATCACACACTGGAGTCACTTTCACATATCACACACTGGAATCATTTTCACATATCACACACTGGGGTAACTTTCACATATCACACACTGGAGTCACTTTCACATATCGCACACAGGAATCATTTTCACATATCACACAATGGAGTCATTTTAAAATATCCCATACTGGAATCATTTCCCCATATCACACACTGGAATCATTTTCACATATCACACACTGGAGTCACTTTCACATATCACACACTGGAATCATTTTCATATATCACATATTGGAATCAGTTTCACATATCACACACTGGAATCTTTTTCACATATCACACACTGAAATCATTTTCACATATCACACACTGGAGTCACTTTCACATATCACACACTAGAATCATTTTCACATATCACACACTGGAATCATTTTGACATATCACACACTGGAGTCACATTCACATATCACACACTAGAATCATTTTGACATATCATACATTGGAATCGCTTTCACATATCACACACTGGATTCACTTTCCCATATCACACACTGGAGTCACTTTCACTCATCACACACTGGAGTCACTTTCCCATATCACACACTGGAATCATTTTCACTCATCACACACTGGAGTCACTTTCACATATCACACACTGGAATCATTTTCACTCATCACACACTGGAGTCACTTTCACATATCACACACTGAAATCATTTTCACTCATCACACACTGGAGTCACTTTCACATATCACACACTGGAATCATTTTCACTCATCACACACTGGAGTCACTTTCACATATCACACACTGGAATCATTTTCACTTATCACACACTGGAGTCACTTTCACATATCACACACTGGAATCATTTTCATATATCACATATTGGAATCAGTTTCACATATCACACACTGGAATCTTTTTCACATATCACACACTGAAATCATTTTCACATATCACACACTGGAGTCACTTTCACATATCACACACTAGAATCATTTTCACATATCACACACTGGAATCATTTTGACATATCACACACTGGAGTCACATTCACATATCACACACTAGAATCATTTTGACATATCATACATTGGAATCACTTTCACATATCACACACTGGATTCACTTTCCCATATCACACACTGGAGTCACTTTCACTCATCACACACTGGAGTCACTTTCCCATATCACACACTGGAATCATTTTCACTCATCACACACTGGAGTCACTTTCACATATCACACACTGGAATCATTTTCACTCATCACACACTGGAGTCACTTTCACATATCACACACTGGAATCATTTTCACTCATCACACACTGGAGTCACTTTCACATATCACACACTGGAATCATTTTCACATATCACACACTGGAGTCACTTTCACATATCACACACTGGAATCATTTTCACATATCACACACTGGAATCATTTTCACATATCACACACTGGAGTCACTTTCACATATCACACACTGGAATCATTTTCACTCATCACACACTGGAGTCACTTTCACATATCACACACTGGAATCATTTTCACTCATCACACACTGGAGTCACTTTCACATATCACACACTGGAATCATTTTCACTCATCACACACTGGAGTCACTTTCACATATCACACACTGGAATCATTTTCACTCATCACACACTGGAGTCACTTTCACATATCACACACTGGAATCATTTTCACTCATCACACACTGGAGTCACTTTCACATATCACACACTGGAATCATTTTCACTCATCACACACTGGAGTCACTTTCACATATCACACACTGGAATCATTTTCACTCATCACACACTGGAGTCACTTTCACATATCACACACTGGAATCATTTTCACTCATCACACACTGGAGTCACTTTCACATATCACACACTGGAATCATTTTCACTCATCACACACTGGAGTCACTTTCACATATCACACACTGGAATCATTTTCACTCATCACACACTGGAGTCACTTTCACATATCACACACTGGAATCATTTTCACTCATCACACACTGGAGTCACTTTCACATATCACACACTGGAATCATTTTCACTCATCACACACTGGAGTCACTTTCACATATCACACACTGGAATCATTTTCACTCATCACACACTGGAGTCACTTTCACATATCACACACTGGAATCATTTTCACATATCACACACTGGAGTCACTTTCACATATCACACACTGGAATCATTTTCACATATCACACACTGGAATCATTTTCACATATCACACACTGGAGTCACTTTCACATATCACACACTGGAATCATTTTCACTCATCACACACTGGAGTCACTTTCACATATCACACACTGGAATCATTTTCACTCATCACACACTGGAGTCACTTTCACATATCACACACTGGAATCATTTTCACTCATCACACACTGGAGTCACTTTCACATATCACACACTGGAATCATTTTCACTCATCACACACTGGAGTCACTTTCACATATCACACACTGGAATCATTTTCACTCATCACACACTGGAGTCACTTTCACATATCACACACTGGAATCATTTTCACTCATCACACACTGGAGTCACTTTCACATATCACACACTGGAATCATTTTCACTCATCACACACTGGAGTCACTTTCACATATCACACCCTGGAATCATTTTCACATATCACACACTGGAATCATTTTCACATATCACACACTGGAATCATTTTCACTCATCACACACTGGAGTCACTTTCACATTTCACACACTGGAATCATTTTCACTCATCACACACTGGAGTCACTTTCACATATCACACACTGGAATCATTTTCACTCATCACACACTGGAGTCACTTTCACATATCACACACTGGAATCATTTTCACTCATCACACACTGGAGTCACTTTCACATATCACACACTGGAATCATTTTCACTCATCACACACTGGAGTCACTTTCACATATCACACACTGGAATCATTTTCACTCATCACACACTGGAGTCACTTTCACATATCACACACTGGAATCATTTTCACTCATCACACACTGGAGTCACTTTCACATATCACACACTGGAATCATTTTCACTCATCACACACTGGAGTCACTTTCACATATCACACACTGGAATCATTTTCACTCATCACACACTGGAGTCACTTTCACATATCACACACTGGAATCATTTTCACTCATCACACACTGGAGTCACTTTCACATATCACACACTGGAATCATTTTCACATATCACACACTGGAGTCACTTTCACATATCACACACTGGAATCATTTTCATATATCACATATTGGAATCAGTTTCACATATCACACACTGGAATCTTTTTCACATATCACACACTGAAATCATTTTCACATATCACACACTGGAGTCACTTTCACATTTCACACACTGGAATCATTTTCACTTATCACACACTGGAGTCACTTTCACATATCACACACTGGAATCATTTTCACATATCACACACTGGAGTCATTTTCACATATCACACACTGGAATCATTTTCACTCATCACACACTGGAGTCACTTTCACATATCACACACTGGAATCATTTTCACTCATCACACACTGGAGTCACTTTCACATATCACACACTGGAATCATTTTCACTCATCACACACTGGAGTCACTTTCACATATCACACACTGGAATCATTTTCACTCATCACACACTGGAGTCACTTTCACATATCACACACTGGAATCATTTTCACTCATCACACACTGGAGTCACTTTCACATATCACACACTGGAATCATTTTCACTCATCACACACTGGAGTCACTTTCACATATCACACACTGGAATCATTTTCACTCATCACACACTGGAGTCACTTTCACATATCACACACTGGAATCATTTTCACTCATCACACACTGGAGTCACTTTCACATATCACACACTGGAATCATTTTCACTCATCACACACTGGAGTCACTTTCACATATCACACACTGGAATCATTTTCACTCATCACACACTGGAGTCACTTTCACATATCACACACTGGAATCATTTTCACTCATCACACACTGGAGTCACTTTCACATATCACACACTGGAATCATTTTCACTCATCACACACTGGAGTCACTTTCACATATCACACACTGGAATCATTTTCACTCATCACACACTGAAGTCACTTTCACATATCACACCATGGAATCATTTTCACATATCACACACTGGGGTAACTTTCACATATCACACACTGGAGTCACTTTCACATATCGCACACAGTAATCATTTTCACATATCACACAATGGAGTCATTTTAAAATATCCCATACTGGAATCATTTCCCCATATCACACACTGGAATCATTTTCACATATCACACACTGGAGTCACTTTCACATATCACACACTGGAGTCACTTTCACATATCGCACACAGTAATCATTTTCACATATCACACAATGGAGTCATTTTAAAATATCCCATACTGGAATCATTTCCCCATATCACACACTGGAATCATTTTCACATATCACACACTGGAGTCACTTTCACATATCACACACTGGAATCATTTTCACATATCACACACTGGAGTCACTTTCACATATCACACACTGGAATCATTTTCATATATCACACATTGGAATCATTTTCACATATCACCCACTGGCATCTTTTTCACATATCACACACTGAAATCATTTTCACATATCACACACTGGAGTCACTTTTACATATCACACACTAGAATCATTTTCACATATCACACACTGGAATCATTTTGACAAGCACACACTGGAGTCACACTCATGTATCACACACTGGAATCATTTTGACATATACACATTGGAATCACTTTCACATATCACACACTGGATTCTCTTTCCCATATCACACACTGGAGTCACTTTCCCATATCTCACACTGGAGTAACTTTCACATATCACACACAGGAGTAACTTTCACATATCACACACTTGAGTCACTTTCACATATCATGCACTGGGGTCTCTTTTATATATTACATTCTGGAGTCACTTTCACATATCACATTCTGGAGTCATATTCACATATCACATACTGGAGTCACTTTCACATATAACATTATTGTGTTACTTTCACATATCACATACTGGAGTCACTTTCACATATCACACACTTGAATCTCTATTTCATAGGTCACACACTGGAATCTCTATTTCACATGTTACACACTGGAATCTCTATTTCACATGTAACACACTGGAATCTCTATTTCACAGGTCACACACTGGAATCTTTATTTCACATGTAACACACTGGATTCTCTATTTCGCATTTAACACACTGTACGGAATCTCTATTTTACATGTAACACACCAAAATCTCTATTTCACATGTAACACACTGAAATCTCTATTTCACATGTAACACACTGAAATCTCTTTTTCACAAGCAACACACTGCATGGAATCTCTATTTAACATGTTACACATTGAAATCTCTATTTCACATGTTACACACTGGATTCTCTATTTTACATGTAACACACTGCATGGAATCTCTATTTCACTTGTAACACACTGGAATCTCTTGTTCACATGTAACACACTGGAATCTCTATTTCATATGTAACACACTGGAATCTCTATTTAACAGGTCACACACTGGAATCTCTATTTCACAGGTCACACACTGGAATCTCTATTTAACAGGTAACACACTGATATCTCTATTTCACAGGTTACACACTGGAATCTCTATTTCACAAGTAACCCATGTAATCTCTATTTCACATGTCAAATACTGGAGTCTCCTTCACATTTCACACACAGATTCGTCAATGTGATTTCACATACTGCAGTGCTTTCCCCATACCATCTTTCATTTAATCATCATCATTCACAAACTCAAGTCCTTCATATTTCATATTTTACACACTGAGTAATTATGTTCTGTTTTAGCCTTCGCACAAAATATTGGCTTACTATATCAAATCGACTACACAAAAGTTATGAAATATTTTTCATCACCAACATCCAAGACAATGGGTGCAATTAGTCTGCATATTTGATCGGAATTGCTTTAAAGAACAGTCTTTGATCAGGAAATATTGACTTTAATTACAAGTAAAGACATTGCCTATAACATGAGTGGGTCCCAGATGAATACCCCACACAAACCGAGAGGTGAACGGAAGACTGTTGTAACTCATATGAAATAAAGAAGGAGATACAACAGTTTTCCGTTCAGCCCTCGAAACAATGACGGAACTAAGAGCAGGTTCCTTTATTACCAATATTGAATATTTTCTGCTAATTGCATACAACAATCACCAAACATATCTTTTCTGAGGCTGTATTATAAGGCCTATGACAATAAAAACTGGTTAAAGCATTTACTATCATTATTAATTCTTATAATATGACTTAGTTTTTATCATTTTGTTCTAATATTTTCATAATGTGTTTATTCATATTTTTATGTGTTTTCTTCACATTGAATGTTACAATTATTATGTCATATTTATAATAGTACATAACACGATAACTTTTGCAATTCTGACATAAAAAATTCAACACCAATTTGATCAGCATTAACCCTTTGAGCGCTGGAACCGGATTTTGAAGGCTTTTGCAAACAGTTTGGATCCAGATGAGACGCCACAGAAGTGGCGTCTCATCAGGATCCAAACTGTTTGCTATTCTGATAGTATTCTTTGAAAAAAATCGAAGAAAATGCTTATTTTAGAAATTCAGCAGACGACATTTTAGCAGACGACAAATTTCCCAGCATGCAAAGGGTTAAATACCGTACAATTCTTGCCAATATACTTTAATCTTAGATGATTAACCACATATAAAACTCTTAGATTTTTAATGTATATTATTTAACCATATTCTAAGATAATATCTCCAATAGAATAATATATCAATTCAACATTTTTCAAATTTTTGTTTCTTTTTCAAAGTCCCTTGACAATATTTCTTAAATTCACATGTCCGCTATCACTAAAACCAATTAGACCACATTCACATGTATGTTTCAACAAGCAAGCCTTTACTTAGTTATTGACCGGGTTCTAATCACTCTCACGGATACCTTCACTCAAACAGGGATCACTCTAAAACAAATAATCAACTGTAATTAATATTCGGTCCACTTGAAAATCACCCAGGTAGCGAATGTAAACCTCTAAAACAAACATCCCTGGCTGTTTACTGAAATCCTAGTAGGACAACAATCACATAAATATTCAATTAAAATCAAAGAGTTTGTGAAACAAAACACTACACTAAGTAAGGAATATGATGTGATTGCAAATATTCAATATTTAAAAGTTGAAAGCGAACTTGAAAAGTATGATGTATATATAGAGACCATGGTTTGATTTATTAATCAAACAGACAGTGACCATGGTTTGATTTATTAATCAAACAGACAGTAGCCATTTAGCAAATAAAGACCTTTGCTTCATTTGTTCCTTTAACCCTTTGCATGCTGGGAAATTTGTCGTCTGCTAAAATGTTGTCTGCTGAATTTCTAAAATTAGCATTTTCTTTGATTTTTTTCAAATAATACTTTCAGAATAGCAAACAGTTTTGATCCTGATGAGACGCCAAGTTCTGTGGCGTCTCATCTGAATCCAAACTGTTTGCAAAGGCCTTCAAAATCCGGTTCCATCTATAAGCCAAGTTTAATGTAAAATGTATGGGGCTCAAGCCTTTGACCATGAAGTTTGACCTAGACATTTAGCATGGTGACTGACATGAAAATGGAGGCAGCGCTATCATGATGCGAGAACGTGCGATTCTGATATCCCTTCAACGCATCTGAATCTCGTACCCCAAAGGTCTTGCCCAAAAAACAGCCCACACACATGTTGCAGAAAAGGGTACCTGAAACATGTTATGGTTGACAGATGTGAAAACAACTGCAGAATTCAATTTTGACTTGATGAAACAATAAAACATAGCATAACAATGAACAAAACGAGTGCTTTGTCTATTGATGTTTTAAATTAAAACTGCAGCTTTAAACATTGCTTCAAACATATTCAAACAAATTGAATTCCTGTTGACAGCATTATTTCACCATGTGACTCCAGAACAATGCATGTTTTGTACAGTGACACTTTTCTATTTTCTCTACTCTCACTTTTATCATGCCTTGTTCAAGCTATAGCACATCAATAAATACTGCAACCAGTCAAAATAATCCTTAACCCTCAGAGCAAATATTTAATCAAACATAGTAAATTGCTAGCATTTATAATCATACTGACAGGGGGAATTTGCTGATTTTCAATGGCAAAAAAACAGCTATAACAACACAAAAAGATGCGTTGTCTGGAAACAAGCTTAAACAAGACAGCCACAGGTGAGTTACTCGCAGGCTGTTCTGGATTAATGTTGGTTGCATGTAGCCATTTACACTTGACTTCAGAGCGGGAAAGTGATATATGAAGGTAACAAACATCTGTCACCAAAATTATTTAATGGTCACATACACAAATATTAAAAACAAGAGCACCGCATACAGGTGCCAACGCTTGGCTGTGGGTGCTTGGATTTTGTGTTTTTTTTACCTTTGACCTTGAAGGATGACCTTGACCTTTTCACCACTCAAAATGTGCAGGTCCATGAGATACACATGTTAAAAATAAAAAAAAACAAAAAAAAAACAACAAAACGTGAACGAGCTGGCTATGACAATACCTCGGGTTTTCTCCGAAAACAGCCGAGCTAAAAATTAACAAAGTTATAAAAAATCTTTGATAAAGATTATAAAAAAAGGTTTTAAGGTTGTTGTTGTCCATGGGTGAAATAACACCCTCCAACGATGATCCTGTTCTCATATTCATATCAATAAACAAATCCAAATCAAAAGATCAAACAGTAGTATCAATCAAATCTACAATAGAGTTGAAAGCCCCTAAATTCAGATGGATTTACAAAGAATTTCTAATATATCCCTTTCTTCTTCAATTAATTAACCAGGTTTTACAAAACAATCTCTTAAATTTCAAATATGTGGGTTACTGGATTTATGGTTCAACCATTAAAAGATTATGTCTGTGTTTATTTAAAGTTATTCGATGTTCCAAATTAAAATCTTTTATCTTAATATTTAAAAAACTTTCTTTGTTCTTTCCAATCATTTATCATATAATCCCGATATTTTCATATAAAATGTCAAAATGGTAAAAATACCTTTACCTCATACCTTTCTTTTCTATTTACAAAAGATCATAAATCATCAAGATTTCTTAAATGAAAATGAATTTTACCGAAAATGGGAAACATTGTTTAACATGCCAAACATAAATGAAATGAAGACATCTAAATTATAGACAGATAGTTTTAATTTATTGGACCAATATTTAGATAGTTGATTGTTCAAACAGTTATATAATTGAATTGCTCTTCATTGCTTATGTTCCGTTCTTTGATTTACTTGCGTTGTTAGACTAAATGCTAAATTCAGTATATGACTTGAGTGCTTTTATTACAGACCAGTTTATTCTGATTATCATCATAAATAGAGTTAGTAGTGTTTCCTGAATAAAACCATATCAAGGTCAGAACAAAGTTATTTCACAAACAGTTTCTGATCAGTGTCTAATCTGTTTTGGTTATGATTTGAATATAAATACCTTTGTTTTGGTGATAAATTTAGCCACGACCATCACATACAATTAACCCTTTGAGCGCTGGAACCGGATTTTGAAGGCCTTTGCAAACAGTTTGGACCCAGATGAGACCCCACAGAACGTGGCGTCTCATCAGGATCCAAACTGTTTGCTATTCTGATAGTGGTCTTAGAAAAAAAATCGAAGAAAATGCTAATTTTAGAAATTCAGCAGATGACATTTTAGCAGACGACAAATTTCCCAGCATGCAAAGGGTTAAGGAACATTACAACACTAGATCATGGTCAGAAAATGGCTATATTGCAGTTGCATAAATATGGTCAAAACATGTCCATTTCAATGGCTGCTGATGATTGTCGTATCATAGTCATATATTAGTCAAATATGCTTTTGTTGACCATGATCAAACTTGTTTTGGTAATAATGTCAAATTTACAAGCCTGATGTAATGTTTAAGCCTAATGTTTCAAACATGTTTATATCATGGTCAAACCAAAGCCCTTACATACTTCTAACATGAACGATCATGTTTCTAAGTAAATTGTAATTGATAGTATAATAATGTACTTATAAACAGATCTGCCAAATAAATGATATAAACATACAGAAATGACAGAGAAATTGGACTTGACTTGCAAAAACTATCCTATATTTGCGCTCTGACTTGTAATTGTGACCATTACTTTAGATTTACAGCCAAATAGTATCATGAACATGTTTGCCAAGAAGTCTGACAATCCATTCAGAAATCAGAAGACGAATTGAGAAATTGAGCCATTGACCTGCGTCCGTGAAAGTTCTGCGATTGGTCTTTAGAGTGTCAAATCATCTGATGATCTTAAACACATTTCTGAAGTAATTTCAAAATACATACAGAAATGACTTAGTTTTAGAGTAGACAAAACATGGGTAAGACATCTGGATGAACAGACGAAAGGACACACAGAAAAA
This sequence comes from Dreissena rostriformis, assembly GCA_007657795.1. Lineage (NCBI taxonomy): Eukaryota > Metazoa > Mollusca > Bivalvia > Myida > Dreissenidae > Dreissena > Dreissena rostriformis. The sequence continues at coordinate 87,473 of VMBQ01000834.1, read as the reverse complement.
TATAGTCTCCAAGAGGTTTTACCTCACAGAGACTAACAATGAAGCCAGTGAAAGCTTCAGGTGTCAGTGCAATGTTAGCAGAGACACTTTGATCTTTGACCTGCTTTGTAAATGAAGGGAAATAACTCTTCCAAAATACAAAATGTTAATCATGAGTTAACATTCTTACATTTATAAACACTGTTAATTGAATCTTACTTTTAACATGAAGGGGACCAAACTCTTCCAAATTGCAAATGTTATAACCATGAGTTATCTTTCTTACATTAATAAAAAGATCGATATGTTTTGTTGCAAATAACTAATTAACTAAGACATCTTTGTTATTATAATTAAAAATATAGGCAGGACACATCACAACTAATGCGTAAGAGATTGTAATGATGTAATGGACAACAACAGGCACCATTAGAACATTCAGCAAAACACTTCGAACATTTATAAAGATATATTCTAAGAGTTTGTGATACACCATAAATTATTGATCTGTGAATAAATATTGTGATTTTTATATACAATTGAATATTTGTGAATAAATATTGTCAATGTTTGTGATACATCAATTTAATATTTGTGAATAAATAATATGAATGCTGATGATAAACCATTTGAATATTTGTTAAGAAATAATATGAAAGTTTGTGAAAAAAATATTGTGTACATTTGCATGAAAAAATTATGGACATGTGTTCATGAAACATAATGAACAATTTTGTAGGTAAGATTGTAAAAATATGTGAAGAACAAGTGAAGTGTGCAATGCCAACACGATTCACCCAACAATAAATAATTTTAAACAAAGTTCGGACATAGTCGTAGAGTTTTTTTTTACTGCGTTGTTTTTAGTTTCGGGGCTTTTTTGCATTGTTTGTAAGAAGTTGTAAAATTGTCATTTTGTTTTTTGTTTATAGGCAGTCAAAATATATACCATACACTCACAAATTTAACTCTTTCAGTGCTGGAACCGAATTTTGAAGGCCTTTGCAAACAGTTTGGATCCAGATGAGACGCCACAAAACGTGGCGTCTCATCAGGATCCAAACTGTTTGCTGTTCTGATAGTAGTCTTCGAAAAAAAAATCGAAGAAAATGCTAATTTTAGAAATTCAGCAGATGACATTTTAGCAGACGACAAATTTCCCAGCATGCAAAGGGTTAAGTCCCATATGTAATCAACCACAATACCCCATTGTTTTATTCATACTTCCAACCTACTCATAACAGTTTGCCCATAAAGCAGTGATGGCACGTAAAAAAACAACGAGAGGAATTTGTTACATATACATATAAAGTAAATAAATTAAATAAGCTACTACAAACAAAGATAGGAAAAATGCACACATGTAAAGAATGGTCTTAATTATGGTTAAGACTGGAGAAATCTTGTAAAGCAAAGAGTGCATTAAACAACTGAAATAGTTTGTAAAAACAAAGAAAAATTAAAACAATGCTCTTAGACAAACAAAAACTCACACAAAGAAAGGTCCTTTCCTAACAAGTGAGGTAATCTCAAAAGAGACATATCTACAAAATTAGAGGTTAAAACAAGAAACCGTTGGAGACGGGTGATGCTCCCCAAAGTTTTTTTTGTCACAATATTGCACTATATATTCAGATAAAAGGAAACATCTTGAGGGGCATTACTTTGGACAAAATAATACGATGGATGGTTAAGCAACATACATGCCAGACGTCCCGATAACGGCGGGACAGTCCCGCTTTTGGGCCCTTTGTCCCGGCGTCCCGATATGAGACGATTTGTCCCGACATTCGTAAAAAACGATGTAAGGTCTATAGGTTCCCAATAAAATTTGCTATTCAAGCTCTGTTTGGCTAAAACTTACCACCGCTAATCCCTTTATTACCCCCAATTAACAACCCACTGCTACTACTCGATTGCTCCAGTGTTGTTTTTGACACCTTATCAGCGATTTATCGGGAAATTATTGATTTTATCAGACATTCACACCATGGTGTTTTTACGATAGGGGTCGCTAATTGCTATCGAAAGATGTATCGTACAAAATTAAACGCTATCTGCATTTGTATTTCATGGCCCAATCAAGTCCAAGGATACAATTATCCTGTGTATTATACCACATTAGGTTATAAAACCTGTCAAAACCCCGTTTTTTTCATCAAATAATTTGAACGCTGACCGATACACATTGATGTTTCATGTATTATAAAATTAACTTTCGTTTTCAACTGATTTTCAGAAGAAAGT
>VMBQ01000834.1:0-84309 GCA_007657795.1 Dreissena rostriformis | reverse complement strand
GCACATCTCCTCTTGGTAGTGAAGCTTTCCAGAAAGTTTCATTGAATTCCGGTCATTAGTTGCTAAGAAATAGCCCGGACAAGAATTGCACTATATGTACAGTTAATGGAAATTTTCAAAGGGCCATTACTCTGTGAAAAATCATCCGACCAGAACCCGCTGATAATATGCACATCTCCTCTTGGTAGTGAAGCTTCCCATAAAGTTTCATTGAATTCCGGTCATTAGTTAATGAGAAATAGCCCGGACAAAAATCTGGACGCACGGACGGACGCACGGACGGACAGACGAAGCGGCGACTATATGCTCCCCCCAAAAATTTTGGGGGAGCATAAAAAGTGCAATACTCTTCAAAAAGAAAAAGAATCTATAAACAAGGCAGTGGTTTTCTTTCAAAAATCTTCAAACCATAGAGATAGTTTCAAGAAACAAGTAAAACAATTATCCACAAACAAAGGAGATAATCTCCAAACAAGGGAGATAATATCCAAACAAGGGAGGTAATCTCCAAACAAGTGCGTGCAAACACAATCACGTGATATCACCACCGTGCGTTTAATACCTGCATCTTTCATTGGCCTGGAAAACTCCCTTCTTTTCCCCATGCAGTCTCCTAAACATGGATTATCAAAGGCACATAACTCTCCACAATTGTAATGAAATGATGATTTTTAATGAACAAGAACTTTGTCACAAACATAACAGCAGTCCCCTATTGGGTTAATGGTGTTGTAGCAAGAACAGGATCTCCATAATTTCATTAACCCTTTGAGCGCTGGAACCGGATTTTGAAGGTTTTTGCAAACAGTTTGGATCCAGATGAGACGCCACAGAACGTCAAAAATCAAAGAAAATTCTTATTTTAGAAATTCAGCAGATGACATTTTAGCAGAGGACAAATTTCCCAGCATGCAAAGGGTTAATGGTGTTGTAGCAAGAACAGGATCTCCATAATTTCATTAACCTATCTTGATTACTTTTTGAGTTGTCGCGGGATCCAGATTTTAGTTATCACTTACTACTGTAACCACAGCAGCCACAATGTTTGCCTGACAAAAAAATGAAATAGCCTGCATATTCCACATGCTGAGTTTCATCAACCTAACTTAGGCACTGTTTGAGGTATTGATGGATCCAGATTTTTGGATGGACAGACGGACGGACGGATAGATTGAAAGACAAGACTGAAATAACATAAATACGCACCATATGGCCCTCTATCCTCATACTGAGTTTCATCATCATAGCTAAAGTACTTTTTGAGTTATCAAACAATACAGATTGTGATTTTCAATTATTTCTGTAACTATGGCAACCACAATTTGTTTCTGTTAAAAAACTGCATATTACCCATAATGCATTCTATCCACATACCGAGTTTCATCAGCCAAGCTTTAGTACTTTTTGAGTAAACGCAGGATAAAGATTCAGACGGACATAGGGAAACGACAAAAAACAGACGGATCGGGGTAAACCTATAGTCCCCTTTGGTTACGCTGGTAGGGGATGAATAATTATTGAAAATTAAATATAGTTACCATAAAAGTATTATGTTTGATTTTATAAAGTAAATATTCCCCATTTTGGGAAAGGATTATTTTCAAATACACATGTAGTCAAAACACTATGTTTCTGCATATAAAGTGAAAAAAAGAAAACAGTGAACTCTAAATAATCTGTTCAAAAACTATATGTACTTATTGTAAACAAAAATCAGAAACAACAACTTATTACACCATATGATGAAAACTGCAGAAAACAAGTGACAATGCTTTGTACAAATCTGGCAAAAAGAGTGGAATTAAGATTGTTTAAATATTATTTTCTATTGATACATTTAGTGTAGGTGTACACTATTTCATGATGAAGTGTTCTTTTCATAGGTGGCAGGGCTCTTCAGAAGGGGAATTTTATGCCAAAAGGGGACTTTTTAGATAAGCGCATGATAACTTGTGTATCTCGAAAGAAGTTCATCAGGAATGTTTTTGGTAATTATTAAACAGTTTATATGTTCATTCCAAGAGTTTATTTCACATACCGTGACAGTTTCGATCCACCAAAACATTTCAGTGAATGCATGTGATTCATGATAGAAGATGATGAAATATTCAATTCACATCATGTTGTGTTGTTGTTTACGAACACTCCTATTGACAAAACTATTGAAATCATTGAACAACGGCTCCTTCTAACACTACTTTGAAAAAGAGAACCATCTTAGAAGTTAACGATATTATGGCCTTTTTGAAATTTATCTTGACCACCACATATTTCCAGTTTCGCTGGGAAATATTTCAACAAAAGTTTGGTACAGCAATGGGTTCACCAGTGAGTCCCATAGTAGCGAATCTGTTTATGGAGTGGCTATAACAGCAGGCCATTGCAACATCTCCCATAACATGCGCCCCTAAATTTTGGAAGAGATATGTGGATGATATTCTGGAGATCGTGAAGAAAGGGTATGTAAATCAGTTGACTGAGCACTTGAATACAGTGGATACTACAGGCAGTATCAAATTTACAAATGAGGAGGAAGTTGAGGGCAAGATACAATTTCTGGACCTTTTGATAGTGAGAAATGAGGACGGATCGGTGAAACTCTTGGTTTACAGGAAACCTACCCATACAGATCAATATCTGCAATTCGACTCCAACCACCCGTTATCGCACAAATTGAGCGTGGTAAGAACTCTAGTTGACAGATTTTTTACGATAGTGACTGATAAAGAAAATCAGAAAAGGGAGCTTGACCACATCACAGGAGCGCTAAAAGTGTGTGGATATCCACAATGGACAATAAACAAAGTGGTAAAAGACACTGAAATGAAGATATCAGAAAAACAGGAGGGGAAGGGTAAAAGGAGAGAAGAAAGGGATAAAACCAAGAACAAGTCTAAGGGTATGGTAGTTATTCCCTATGTGAAAAATGTATCTGAGGTGCTGGCGCGAGTCTACAGAAAGCACAACATAGGTGTAGCAATGCGACCACACGGCACTCTCAGACGTTTTCTTGTACACCTTTAGGACAAGACGCTGACGAAAGAGGTGTGCGGCTGTGTATACAAGATTCCGTGTAAGAATTGTGAAACTGTGTACATAGGAGAAACAGGTCGCAAACTTGGTACTCGGTTCAATGAGCACAAAAAAGACGCAAAGAACAGCCCACAAGTTTTCATGCAGTCAGGAAGGAAACAATCAGAAACAACAGAACACTCCAGTGCGGTAATGAACCATATAGCGAGGCACAACCATGTCATTGACTGGGAGGGGGTGAAGGTGTGGATAGTGAAAACAATACCGCACTCAGAAAACTTAGGGAATCGGTAGCAATAGCTAAGGAGAGGCGGGTGATGAACAGGGACGAGGGGGGCTACAAACTGAGCCCCATCTTCAGGCCTTTGTTTACTGCTGGGAACCAGTCTGGCAGTAAGCCCGCCCTGTGACGTGCACTTCCCACGAAGTCACAGTCTGATGAAGATTCACCAATGGTGGATCAAAACTGTCACGGTATGTGAAATAAACTCTTGAAATGTACATTCTTTACTGTTTAATAATCACTTGTATATATTCTTCTTTGTTATAAAACATAAATCAATACTTGTCTATATTTTGGGGAAAAAAACGGATGATTTGCCCTTATGTTCATATTTAAAATCTTCAGCTTATAGCTTATAAAGAATTAATATAAAATCCATTCACACAAGCTTTAATCATAACATGATTCAAAACATGGTTCAAAAGAATCACCAACAAGTAAAAACAAGAGATGTGTTTGTCAGAAACACAATGCCCCCTACTGCGCCACTTTGAAATAAAATTTCTAATTATCATTTGGCAGGTAGAGATATTATCTCCCTTTAAAGCTTATTACTTCACTTGGATTGCGTTTTTTTACCTTGAAGTATGACCTTGACCTTTCACCACTCAAAATGTGCAGCTCCATGAGATACACATGCATGCCAAATATCAAGTTGCCATCTTCAATATTGCAAAAGTTATGACCAAACTTTAACAAAGGTTTAAGTTTTGGTTAAAGTTTTGGGACAGAATGACAGACAGACAGACAGACAGGCTAAAAACAATATACCCCCTCTTCTTCGAAGAAGGGGGCATAAAAATAGAATCATTTAAAAACGCTGATATAATATAAAATAGAAATGGCGCAGTAGAGGCAAACGCACATCCCCACGCCGAATGTTTGACCTAGGTGCGCCCCAGGGTTGGTTATGGGGCCATGCATAGTTGAGATTGACCGTATTGTCATAAGAGAAGTTCAGTATCAATGAGAAGTGAATTGGTGTAGAAATGAAGAAGTTATAGTAAAAGGCAATTTTGGGTGGGTGTGACCTATGTGGGCAGGGCGCCCCAGGGTTGGTAATGGGGCCATGCATAGTTGAGATTGATCGTATTGTTATAAGAGAAGTTCAGTATCAATTTGAAGTGAATCGGTGTAGAAATGAAGAAATTATAGTAAAAGGCAGTTTTGGGTGGGTGTGGTCTATGTGGGCGGGGCCCCAAGGTTGGTAATGGGGCCATGCATAGTAGAGATTGACCGTATTGTCATAAGAGAGGTTCAGTATCAATTTGAAGTGAATCGGTGTAGAAATGAAGAAGTTAATGTAAAATAACCTAAAAAAATGAGTGAAAATCTCTGACTCGGCCCCACCCCAACCCCCATAACTTTTGACCCAGGGGTCAGATCAAAATTCCAAATAGTGCAGGGTCGCACATATGCTATTAGCTACCATGTGTGTAAGTTTCAAGGTTCTAGTGCTAATAGTGTAGGTGGAGATAGTGGCCAGGATGGACAGACAGACGGACGGCGGAGATAACCACAATATCCCCACCTTTTTTTCAAAAAGCATGGGGATAATTATAAACAAATCTGAAATTATAAATAAATACTGATATTAATAAAAATATGATCAACTCCGAAAAAACCCATCTAATCTATATCTTACAAATAAAGGGGGAAGAATGCACCAATTAAGGGGAGGTAAACGAGGCAGCTACAACTGAGGCTAGACTCCACTAATTCCGAAAACTTTTCTACAACTTGCCTGTGAATTTCTCTTGTTCAATCAATTGATCTTCGTATTCACCTTAGAAAGAATGCACATATTATTCAGTTTTGTTCCTCTAATTAAGCATTTAAAACGGTTCTTTAGCCTGAAGTGTATATGTGATCATGAAAACACATTACAATTTTAAAAGAAAGATTTTTTAAGCATGGTTAATTAAGTGTTTTTTTTAATTATTGTTCTTGTTTTCTGTTTTTCATTTAAAGGGAGGCAACCAATCTTTTATGTTAAAGAAGCATGTGTATTAATTTTCTCCCTTATTTAAATATTTTTATAAGAAATTCTCCTTCTCAAATGATTACTACGGAAATGCTTTAATTTACCTTTTCTTTTCTTTTTTAACTGATAAATATATATATAACATTTATGGATAAAACTATATCACACATATTACAATAAAACATAGTTGCTTTCTCTTAAAATGTATTACTTCAAAATTAAACTTTATTTAAAAAAAGAGAGGACAGTACCATTTGCCAAATAGTCTTGCATTGAAGTGGAACATCATACTTCATACAAAAATGTCACTAGAAAAATGGTTAATCCAAACTATGTTAAACCTTTTGTTTGTTAGCATGCCTTAAATAGATTCCTGTGTTCTTTTTATAGAATTAAAAAAAAAAATAGCATTGACAAATATGTCATTAAAATGACATGAAATTAATTGTTCATATTCAAATATCATTATTATATATTATACAGACTGTAATTTAATCACAACACTAAATGTAAGTCAAAACTCAAGTAACTCATGCAAAAATCAATGCCAAGTGTGTAAATGCTGGGGTCACTGCACATAAAGAATTTTTCACAACAAGTTAAGTTTACTGTACTAAAGAAATAGAAACTAATTTGATCGCATTGTTAACCCTTTGATCGCTGGAACCGGATTTTGAAGGCCTTTGCAAACAGTTTGGATCCAGATGAGACGCCACAGAACGTGGGGTCTCATCAGGAACCAAACTGTTTGCTATTCTGATAGTGGTCTAAGAAAAAAAATCAAAGAAAATGCTAATTTTAGAAATTCAGCAGACGACATTTTAGCAGACGACAAATTTCCCAGCATGCAAAGGGTTAAAGACTCAGCAAAACATATAGGGTCATTATAGAATGGTTAAATAAAAACAGTCTAAAAATGTTTCTTAAGCCAAGAGAAGCAAACAAACAGATAGGCAAACAAACAAGCAAACGTAAACATACTTACTTTTGAAAAAATAGTACAAGGGTTCTACTGGTGTGTTTGTATTCCATAAAAACTTAGGGGCCGGGTATAGTGGTCCCCAGTCGCTGGGCCAGAAAGGTCCATGATGATTTCGCACAACACCGAATTTGTCCTCGTAAGAACCATCCGATTCTTTTTCTAGCACCGTTCCATCCGGAAATTTCCCATTACGAGAGGCAGTCAAGAATCCTTCCTTAGTGTAATACTGTTTATGAAGTTGTCGTAGCGTCGGATACTTGTCAAACTGTTTTCTATGAATTTCGTTTAAATCCTTAACACCTTCAGAAAAAGAATTTAAACCAAAAACTCCCGGAAACTCGTCCTGATTTGATTTCGAGAGTTCGTCCCTAAACATGACCTCAATACGCGAGGAATTCGGTGGATGTCCATAATTCATGCTCATGAATTTTTGCATCTGGCGCTTAGCTTGCAACGCTTTCCATCGTCGCGATTTCAAATAATTTCTCTCCTTATCCGACAAATCTAACAGCACATGCGCATTCAAGTTCTCAAGGTCGCGACTAGAATTGTTTCCCCTGTGATCGCCGTTTTGGTTACCATGGTTACGAGCGAGTGGTGGGGTTTCCAAGGCGTCTCGGACTCGCTGGTCGAGCTCTGCCTCCATTTGCTGACGTATACTGTCCCGCCATCGCTGGTCGTCTGAACCTGAAAGCAGCAGACAAAAATATGGGATATTTGATGAGTTTTTACCATCCTTGCCCCACTATGTTCTAAGCCTTGTTGGATAAACTTATCCACCACTAAGATAATATTATCTTTATTTCACAAATTAACCTGTTACCACTCATATAAGCACTTTGATGCGATTGTAGTCCCTTAGAATGTTGAATTAACCCTTTGCATGCTGGGAAATTTGTCGTCTGCTAAAATGTCGTCTGCTGAATTTCTAAAATTAGCATTTTCTTCGATTTTTTTTCTAAGACCACTATCAGAATAGCAAACAGTTTGGATCCTGATGAGACGCCACGTTCTGTGGCGTCTCATCTGGATCCAAACTGTTTGCAAAGGCCTTCAAAATCCGGTTCCAGCGCTCAAAGGGTTAAATTTATGAGCTATCATACTAGATTCAAGTTTGAAAGGCTTCAATTCCAATCATCAGATACTGATGAGCAGCAAACAGAATAAAACCTGAACAGACTGCGAGTTACTCGCAGGCTGTTCTGGTTCTATGCTGGTTGCATAAAGCAATTTTCACGTTGATTCTGCGCTGGAAAGGGTTAAATGTGTACTTTTCATTCTATAACTACAATAAAATCTGGTATCTAACAGAGCCTTGCTCTACCATGTTCTTAGCCTTGCTTGATAAAATTAGTCTTTATCCACAACTTACATAATATTCTCTTTATTTATCAAATTATTATATCTATATTACATGACCTATTGAATCCAATAGTATATTTTACACCAAAAAAATAAAAAAAAGAATCATTGCAATCCCACCAAACCACATGTTTCAATGTTTAAGTTAATTTAAACAAGCAAATTCGTTGAATTGATATCCCCCGCCTAACTAGAGCTTTGTCACAGAAAAAAGCATTTTTTCAAGATACAAAGGGCCATAACTCCCTTATTAACCGGTGGTGCACAATCCCATTTGGCGTGCATCATCCTCTTATCCATATATATACTCATAGCAAGTTTCAATGAAATCCGCCAAAGCACTTCCAAGATATGGCTCCGGACACAAAAGTGCCTATAGTAAAAAGCATTTTTTCAAGATACAAAGGGCAATTACTCCGTTATTAACAGATGGTGTACAATGCCATTTGGGGTGCATCATCCTCTTATCTATATATATACTCATACCAAGTTTCAATGAAATCCGCCAAAGCGCTTCCAAGATATGGCTCCGGACACAAAAGTGCCGGACGGACAGCCGGACAGACAGCCAGACGGAAGGACGGACGGACAGCGCCAAAACAATATCCCTCCGCCTCTGGCGGGGGATAATAATTGTGCAATCCCAAGCAAATTCTGCATGTACAGTACAGCCCACGCGGAACCAACAAAGTCCGCGCCTTCGCCGAGGCCAGAATCGTTAGTACTCGACGGCCGCACGCGGCGTATCGCCGAGGCACTTGGCATCGATCTGCGCAACGACGCCGAGTCTGTAATAACCTCGCGTACTTTCGCGGAATAAATCCGCCGCATATGTACGCAGCGGATCGAGTGAGAAGATAAATGTGCGACCCCATCAAATTCCTTGTTAGATTCTATACATGCATGTATAGATACGATTTTGTTTAAATTATTGAACGAGTTTGAAGATTTTAATACTCATGCTGAAAGAGCTATACTTGTTCTGTAATAGCTGTACATCCTATCATTGACAGTTATGCAGTGACAAATTTTTACTGATTGTCGGTTGAAGTAGTTACAAAAAACTTTTTAGCTTCAAACTCATTCGCCTCTGTTAATGAACAGATTTTTATGTGTACTCATGCAAATGCATGTCCTTACTGTTTCTGTCATTTTGGAGATTGCATGACTACCTATCCGAAAGGTAATGATCAAACTCAGAGCCCAGAGGCCTTATAATGGATATTGTTCTTCTAGTTGACTTTAATTTAGGTGGTATAAATTAATATTCTGTGAGCTAAACAAAACAAGAAATATGTTTGTCAGAAACACTATTTCCCCTACTGCGCCGATTTGAAGCTATATATTTGACCAGTTTGACATTGAAGGATGACCTGACTTTGACCTTTCACCATTCAAAATGTGCAGCTTCATGAGATACACATACATGCCAAATATCAAGTTGCTATCTTCAATATTGCAAAAGTTAATCCAATAAAAATACCAAGACACCTAAACACCTAAGCGGGTAAATTTCTTGACAAAGGAAGCCAATTTTGTCGGCAAAAACGGTGTAACTTTATGCCTTCAGACAGGAAGCGGCTTTCCTTTAATGACGTGAAACTTTCTATTCACACAGACTGCAAATTTGTGCGATACTTTTAATAATGTCATTGATCCTTTGTTTGCCTGTTCAGTATAAATAACCACCTGCTAACATGAAAACTTTGGATTAAATTATCAAAATGAAAACAAAAGTAATGTTGCAAACTGTGATTATATAATTGGTAAGTATCAGTTAAAAGACGATGTTTTGCTTGTAGTAAAACAACGAGTTTTATATACAAAAACATAACCACGGGATCGCTCAATCTTGGTCGAATTTCATTATTTTTGTTCATTGACGACCTCATAAGTCAATTAACTATTTTATCTATTTTGAATCCGTGCATATTAAATTAATTATGATTTAAAATATTATTATAATTGTTCTTTTAAAATTTATTGACTTACTAATCATTTTCAAAAGATCTCTATATGATGCGCTTCGACTCGGCGTCATATCGCGGCTTGCCTCAGCATGTCGCGGCGGACATATGCAAAGCATCACGGCGAAATGCTACATTCCGCCGCGAACTGACATGGCTTTAACGGCCGACTCGGCATCGACTCATTGCGCCTTGACGCCGCGGATCGGGAAATATGTTTGTTCCGCGTGGGCTGTACTGTAAGCTAACAATGTGCAAAATTTCAGCATATACCTCACCTTATTGACCAAACAAAATAATTTTTCTATTTTAAGTAACAGCGACCTTAACTTTAATCCTACTGGTTCCATATGCAATCTGAAGCTAGGTATGCATGTAACAAATCGAAGATATTAAGCATATGCCATTTTCTTATTTTTAGTTACAGCGACCTTGACCTTTACCCGACACCCCCCTAATACAATCCCAAGCTAGGTCCAATGCTTGCAAAATCCGAAGTCTCATCAAGTTGTTGAGCAAAAACTGTTAATAAACAAGAGGGCCATGATGTCCCCAAAGTGCTCACCTGAGTTCAAGATACTGGTGATCTAGTTTTTGACACCACTTGACCCAGAATCAAACATACCCTTGATATGGTCACGATAAACATTCTTTCATCAAGATTGAATCACCAGGGGCTTCAAGGAGGTAATATGGGTTTTTCTAAGATATGGCTTGGTGACCTAGGGTTTGACCACACTTGACCTAGATGTTAACTTTGCCTAGTCATTTTGTAAAAATAATGGTTCCAACCAAGTTTCATCAAAATTGAGAAAAAACATAACAAAAGTGGTACAAGCTAAGAGTTGACACACAACATGACGCACAGCAACTATAGTTGGATTTACAATGATCACAATAGCTCACCTAAAGTACTTTGGTGAACAAAAGGTGAAGTAAAAATGTCCATTTTATGGTCATGATGTCAAAATAATAATCTTATTTCACAGTTTAGACCTGTGCAATTTTTTTAACAATTGTAAGATAAAAGACATAATAGGAAAACTACCTTCTTTTTGCATTATAAGTTGTATATCCCAATTTTTATCACTGATGATTCTTCAATAAAATGTACCCATCTTAAAAAACAACAAAACATATTTCACATAAATGAACCCTTTCTTCATTAAAGTATTTGTAACTCAAACCTGGTAACATTTACTTATAACTATCACCAATGAAGTGTTTGTTAGGCTAATAAACAATTTATCGACAATTGTTTTATAAGTTTGCAAATTGCACCCTTAGCTTGACAAATTTGAGCAAAATATATTATCACTGTTTACTTTTCTAAGCCGGCTAAGTCTTCCATGTTTGCATCTTTATCACGTTCTCTCAACAAAAAATCAAGATAAAAATACTCCTATGTGAAACCCCCATTAAATTGTCAATTTCAACACTATATCAATTCTCAAGTTCTTACTACCATAATTTATAGACATTTTATCAATATTCTAACTGCGAACAGATTATCCTTATACTTAAACAGAAGCCAGTACATATTTCCTCAACACATTAACATTTATTAGAGATTTATTTGATCTTCAACTGAAGAGTACCAAGCATACCCTCAAAATGTATGTGTCTCTTTAAACATGGATTCCTGACACAATAGTGACAGTGGTTGTATATAAAAACGATAAATGATAAAAACGTTGACCGAGTACAAATGAATTACTGAAATATTTTGCAAATGAATGAATGAGTGAATGAATGAATGGATGAATGACGAATGAATGAATAAATCAATGAATTAATGAATGAATGATGAATTTATGAATGAATGAATGAATGAATGAATGACTGACTGACTGACTGACTGACTGACTGACTGACTGACTGACTGACTGACTGACTGACTGACTGACTGACTGAATTAATGAACTAACAAACGAACCAACAAACAAACACCCAAACAAACCAATGAGTGAATGAATGTACTCTATTTACCATGATGGTGGTCCAGAGGCTCCAGTAAAGTTGGCTTTGCTTTTTGTGTTTGAAATTCCATGGCCAGAGTAAATTGGCCTCAAGACTTTGTATTTTCATTATCAGCATCTGCCATTTTGAAGGCTCTTATTCCAATTATACACTACTGGAAGCAACATTTTGTGTATGTGCTTTTTTAACAAAATGTCATGCAGTGGATGACTAAGAAATCATTCACATGAGAATCTTATAGTCCTGAATTTATACATTTTTGAAAACATTAATTCACCAATTAGTTGCTGGTTAACAAACTAACAATTTTTTAAGTCATAAAAAATACAAAGAACTTGATATATAATTTCCATTAATATGACAAAAATCCACACAACAGCTTTTATCCCAGAACAATCAACACAATTTTCTTTCTATATATGCATTCTATATATTGGAGCTATCACATTGCAGTGACAAATAAATGTTCATGAGTGTTTATTCTTTCTATATCAAAGCCTAACTTAGCCATCATAAAACTCGTAAACATTCCCTCATAAAATAAATCTTCCCAACTCTTCCTTCAGAATAATCATCTATAAAATCTACATCTTCACACGAATCATTCACATTTTAAAAAACCAAACACTTGACTTCAATGGCAATAAATAATACTTGACGAAAAAGAAATACAAATAAAATCCATGCACCCTGAAAAGTTACAAACTTAATACTGCCTTTCAAATGTTAGATTTTTTTCAATTTAATTTTGGTATTTTTTTTCAATTTAATATCCATTGATTGCCTCTTAAATAATTTACATAATCCCTTAGCACGATCAGCCATAAGCAATAAGCCATTGCTTAATCTGTTTTTAATGTTTCAATGACAATTCTATTCAAACCATTAAGAAGTAAATTGTTCAAAAAGTATTAAATCTTGCACGTATTGTGTCCAAAATACTTGACAAGACACTACTGAAAATACAATCATTAAATTGTATCAATATTTGGTGTTTATAAAAATCTCTTCTAAAGAGATAATAATAATAATTCCTGAGATTTGTAAACTTGAAACCTTTCCAATGATAGGGTTGTATATAATACCGCCTCAATGGAAGACCAATACATATGATACATACAAAATCTATAGAGTTAATAGTGGTGTCCGTTTAGTCGGTAAAACGCTGTAATCAGATTAAAATAAGATTAGCAATTAGGATCGTTTTGCAAGCCGTGGCCATAAATAAGTCGAAAGATTACAATCGGATAGCTATTTTTTGTTAGAGGAATAACGAGTTTAAGCATAATTTATTGATCATTTCTGTAAATGAGCTGAGATTAGATAAACTTGGAGGCATGGGTTTTTAAAGAACATGTGGGTATAGAATTTTAAAGGTATCGAATTTTAAACGAGTCATGATAAATAGGTTTGTTGAAGGTCAGCTTTAATGCTGTGCAGATCTTACAACAGAAATTCAGTGAGGTTTATGTAAAATGTCCCATAAATTCTCATACAGTTTATGATCATAGACAAGAACAGACATTAGCAAGACTGCCAAGATGGCCCGTGTATGCTCACCTTAGTTTGAAACACCAAAGTGCAAATTAACCCACTACCACTCAGATACACATGTTGACCCATTGCAGTCCCTAAGAAAATCCTATAAAATTACAACTTTCTTACTAGATTCAAATTTAACCCTTTGCATGCTGGGAAATTTGTCGTCTGCTAAAATGTTGTCTGCTGAATTTCTAAAATTAGCATTTTCTTTTATTTTTTTTCAAAGAATACTATCAGAATAGCAAACAGTTTGGATCCTGATGAAACGCCACATTTTTTGGCGTCTCATCTGGATCCAAACTGTTTGCAAAGGCCTTCAAAATCCGGTTCCAGCGCTCAAAGGGTTAAAAGGCTTCATTTCCAACCCTAAAATTCTGATTAGCAGCAAACAGCATAAAATGGAACAGCCTGCAATTTACATGTAGGCTGTTCCGATTTTATGCTGGTTCCATATAGCTATTTTCACTTTGCTTCTGAGCTAGAAAGGGTTAATTACGTTATTGCATATTAGCATATGTTTGAAGTGGAGTCCAGAAAACGTGATGAACATGCATTGGACCAACACAGACATTTAAGAAATTTAATTGGAAATTATCCTATGAACATTTCTTTGAAATGATCTCCAATTATAAAGAGTGCTTTTGTTGTAATGGTTATGGTATCCGGCTAGGTCGAGGTTCGATCCTTCGTCTGGGGGCATGCTAAGGGTCTTTCCAAAGACAAACAAAAGTGCCAAACTGTCACAAGATACGCCAGTTTGAAGGTTTTGGACAACTTGATAACTTTACCATTTGAGTGGCAAAATGATATATTTTTGAAAATTAAGCAACACATAACTTTACCATTTGAGTGACAAAATGATATATATTTTTATGTCATAACTAACCATTTGATAGGCAAAGTGATATATTTTTGAAAATTAAGCAACAACTACATAACTGACCATTTGTGATCACTAACCATACAACTTGACCTAGATATCATCTTGACACAACTTCTGACCAAATATGGTGAAGATCGGATAAAAACTACTTCAATTAGAGAGCAGACACCATGCTTAATGCTTGAAATGCACTTACTGACCTCGTGACCTAGTTTTTTACCCGGCATGACCCATATTTGAACTTGACCTAGATAGCATCTAGACACAACTTCTGACCAAATTTGGTGAAGATCGGATGAAAACTACTTCAATTTGAGAGCGGACACCATGCTAAATACTTGAAATGCACTAAGTGACCTCGTGACCTAGTTTTTGACCCCACATAACTCATATTAAAACTTGACCTCAATATTATTTAGACACAATTTCTGACCAAATTTGGTGAAGATCGGATGAAAACTACTTCAATTAGAGAGCGGACACCATGCTTAATCCTTGAAATGCACTAAGTGAGCCTGTGACCTAGTTTTTGACCCGGCATGACCCATATTCAAACTTGACCTAGATATTGTCTAGATACAACTTCTGACCAAGTTTTGGGAAGATTGGATGAAAAGTATTTTAATTAGAGAGCGGACACTGCTGTGGACACCGCCGCCTCCCGCCAAGGGTTATCTTATAATACGTCCCGTTTTAAAAAACAGGTGTATTAAAAGTACTGGTTCTTCATAGGAAAAACACTCAAGAGAGGCTATATTAGCCAAAAGCTTTTAATGAAATCGAGCTGAAATATTTAGGGTTCAAACTTAATTTTAAATTGGTTGCTGACAGATGTCCTGAAGACTTTATAAGTTTTCAATACAATGAAAACTCCCTACATGGCTGTAAGCCAAGTATTCTAATAAAAACTTTTTTGTAGACATTTGGTCAAAGAAATTTCAGTCCGTAGTGTCACACATAAAGACCAAAAGATCTGGGAACATCTGTGTAAATTATTTTGAAAGCCAGCCGGTGGTTATTGACAAGAAGAATTAATAAGTTTTTAATATGGCGATGTTAGAAAAATTGTCCCACCCATGATAGCCATGTTTTATTTTTACAAATCAAAATATTTCAAGCAACTTTGAATATCATTTGATAAATTATGGGGTAACAAGACAATCTTTTGTGGCAAATCCAGGATCTTTCTAAGTTTTAAGGTAAATTTAGATGAAAAATAGAGTCTCTTACATGAATAATGACCGTTTTTGAATTTTGTTTACAATGAGGGATCATTCTGGGGACTTAACTTTAATGATTATCTTATGGCTGTATTTAAACTTTGCAAGTTTTTAGATGATTGGATGTGTATTAGTCCATCCTCAGAATTTCCAATTTTGGCATATTTTTTTATTTAAAAAAACAACAGGGCAATAACTCTGGTATGGCATATGCAATTTTACAGTTTACTTCATGTTTTCTTCATCAACTTATTGTGAAAAACTGGAGAAGATTGGAAATAAAAAGTCTCTGTTGTTAAATATGTCCATTTTACATATTTTTTTCTCTCAAAAAAAAAAGGGTGATATTTTAGTTTTTGCTTTTTTTCTTCAGAAACAAAGGGAACTAACTCCAATGTCGGTCTCAAAATCTGGCCCAAGATTTGCTTGTGCTGAGATCTGATAATCATACACAAATCACGAAAGTTTGGTAATGCTTCTTCAGGCAATAACAACTGAATTAGCATAAAGAGCATAATTGTATTAGTTTTTTCTCATGAAAACAGACCAAAGTTGTACTTCTGTGATCTTGTCCGATAAGAAGGGACACAATTTTATTTTGAAGGGAATTTTTAAAAGCCATACACATACACATTTTTATGGGAAAATCAAATTTTAACAATATATGCACGTGTCTTGAAACACATTTCTTTGTAAAATTCATAAATGTACCAGTTGTAACTGCATTGTTGAGAAAAAACTTTATAATAATAAACTGAACATAACAAAGAATATTGCATGCTCAATAAATAATTGGTGTATCTGATCAGAGTTTATATACTCAACTTTCTTATTAGAACAATGGTATGGTCAAATTAAGCATCTATACAATAAACTTAACCCTTTGAGCGCTGGAACCGGATTTTAAAGGCCTTTGCAAACAGTTTGGATCCAGATGAGACGCCACAGAACATGGCGTCTCATCAGGATCCAAACTGTTTGCTATTCTGATAGTATTCTTTGAAAAAAATCGAAGAAAATGCTAATTTAAGAAAGTCAGCAGACGACATTTTAGCAGACGACAAATTTCCCAGCATGCAAAGGGTTAATTAATCAACAAGTTTGTTAGAAAGATGTTTTTTCTTGAAGAACTGTCCTCACCAATATTAGCATACACAACTAAGAAGCATATTCTAGAAGTAAAAATTGTCTACTTACATTTATTCAGTCTTATGCTTTAGATCTCTTTTTTAATAATGCTTTTTTTTTTTCGACACAAACACTTCATTAAGCCAAAGAAAATCCAGTAAAAAACTTTCACAATAACCTGTTCCAAATACAATAAATATTTCAACTAGTCAAGTGTATTTAAATCCACACTAGTCGTTTTATCATGAACGTTTTTGTAACAAACGGCACAGGTCAGTCTACAAGGGATTAAGCAGTATTTACCGCATTCAAAGGTTCCAAACTTAAAGAAATCAAAAGAAAACTGATTTCTGATAACCAATCTCGATAGAAAACTAAAAACATTATCGTTTTTCTATCGACAAAAGATGTTATTTATGTTCGCAAGGCAAGCATATTGACCTTCACTCTTTAAAATTGTCCTAGAATTCAATAAATCCAATCAAATGATCGCAATAATGTGCAAATTATCAAAGCCATGTCAAATTACCATTTTCTAATATTTCTATAACATCTGATATTCGATATCCCCGATGGTCAATCAATTTCAACATCTATTCTTCTGAACAGAAGCCGTGTCTTCTTTAAGTATGTTAATTATATGTTTATTGAACACTTAGATAATGTGGAAATGTCAATAACCACAAATCATTGCTTTCATTTGTGTTTTACATACCCTTCAATAAAATTAAAGGCCCATACATATGTTGATGGAAGAAAAAGTTTTGCTAAAGGACCAATGTTAGTTTTTATAAGGACAGTGGTTTAATTAAGAACTAAGTTTTAATTGTGTGCTATTTATCAGTCAAAAAAAAGCAATCTGGAGTTGTAATGCATAGAAGTTTAACTACATGTTTTTTAGACAGAGTTGTTTAATAGTCATAAACAAGAAACAAATAATTGTTAATTTGCTAAAATTAATAGTGATAATGCACATTTTTTTTTTATTTGATACAATTTTGTAAATGTTTGCGCGATGGAAATGTGAACAATATTATACTGTCTAGAATAACATAACTTTAACACTGCATTCTACGCAACAACCCTTCATTCATATATGAAGTTTGATGCCAATCCAATTAGCAGTTTTTGAGAAAATACAAACTAGACGAATAAATTGGAGTAACTCTGTAATTAATGCAGACTGTTGAAAATGATGATGAATGATGATAATGATTATATATATGTCCCAGTAATTTGTTAGTTTAAGAAGGTTTATCAGCATTATGTGCTTATATAATATTAGTCTTATAACAAATAATTTCCGAATTAATCCTTTGTCCAAATACAAACTTTGATTGGACCTGGGATTTCATTAATTTTGATGGCCGTTCATGTTTATCATGGTCCCCCATTGGCCAGAAAAACCGTGGTCAGCAACATGGTTGGAAATAATTGCCTGTAACGTGAGACATGCAGAGCCATGGTGCCATTTAACAAAACCAGGTGTACCGTTATATACCATGGGTTTATGAACATAAACTATAATGCTAGTCCATGGTAGTCCATGGTAAATGACCATGATTTTTGCCTGGGATATTTGCATTCGCAGAATTTTGCGAGCTTTTGAAACAGTTAAATAAAATTTTGCGAGCTTGCGAGTCTAATTTCGAACACTATGAAAACCAAACGTAGGAAGGGTTGGAGGGGTGGATCATAATACAGTGTAAGCACACAAGATGAGCTTAGAATAATCACTCTGTCACAACTGTAGGTGTCTATTAAATGCTTATGATTTTAACCCATTTATGCCTTGCGTCTTGAAAAAAGGCCTTGGCAAACAGCGTAGACCCAGATGAGACGCCGCATGATGCGGGGGTCTCATCCGGGTCTGCGCTGTTTGCATAAAGGAATTTCTGTTAGAAATATTCTAAATATAGAAATAAATCCCTTATTTTGGAAATAAATTGATCCAATTTAGAAGGATGGGAGAGTCCACTCGTCATAAATGGGTTATATCACCTTCAGCGTTTACTCTGTTGATCACCAAATTAGCCAATTGCTTCAGATCAATAAATTTGGCTACAGAGAATAGTATAAGGCTACAACTTTTTTTTTCCATAAAACTGCCAAAATTTTATTTCTACATTCTACAGTAGCCCTGGGCTGTCGAAAAAACTTGTTACAACAAATTGCCAATTACTTAACTTTTAAAAACACCAAATTTGGAAACATTGATTTTTTTTTTAAATACACAGTAACACACACCAGCTGAATTTGGTCAGCATTGAAATGACCAAGTTAATCCCTCTTACAAGTAAACGCATTATTAAAGCAGTCCTTTAAGTATTTTAACAATTTGTGGAGTAACACTCAAACACTGCTTATAATCCAATATTTGCATAATCTTACCTCACTAAGATGACAGACAAGGTTAAAAAAACTAATAAACAGTAAGGCCAACATTTTTATATTTTCTGTTCTACGGGAGCGCCAACCCTATATTTTGACAAATACAAATAAAAAAAAAATCACTTTCGAGTTTTTTTATTTACATTTCACCCGCCGACCAGGTATTTTATCTCAAACTTGAAAAGAAATGGTGCAGATTGCCGAAAGTGTTGTTAAAAAATTGTTCATAATACGAGTTGTTTCGTTGTGCCTAGTCGACTTGTAAAGCGTCAGCAATTTTCATTGGCTATTAAAAATGGAGAAGAAATCATTTCAATTAGAAAAGTAAATCTTGAAAACACAATTTATGACATCATTCACATATTATGTGAAACGAACATATTTTTTTTTAGCGTATTTGCAGGATATGCAGAGGTGGCACCAAAAAAATATAATTCAATGTTATAAGAAGTTTTGGGTAGGTTTTATAAATATGCGTATTTATTAAAATGTGGATCCTATACTATTTTTATTGATAAAAATCCACATCCCAAAAATGTCCAAGAAGTACTACTTTATGTAACTTTATGATGAACATGAGAACTGAACCACAGGTACTTGCATCAATAATCCCATTCCCCATGCACCCACCCATATATATACTATATTTAGAAAAAAGTATTCATTGCAGGCTTGGGACTGTCGAGGTGCTACATGTAGGAAATGAAGTGTTAGAACTACAACAACATCACCACTATATATATATATATATATTACACTATACTACACACCTGGCATGTTTAGTCTCTATTAAAGCAATATACATGCAAAAGGTGCGTTTACCTATAAATATATTACAGTCAAGTTACCATTACCGGATCATTACCCATAGCGGATCACTTTGATGTTCAAGACTGCATATGGCGATAAATAGTTGACATTTTTAGATGATATTTTGCACACAGCATCTTCAAGGCCTGTTCTTTAAAACCATTTCGGTATGTTTTGCTGACATGTATATACGACTTTGTTTACTTCCGTCTCGTTTCAAAATCGAGGTTGAACATTTTTCGCGGCCACATGCTATAACTCTATTGAAAAGTAAGAAAAGTTTACGCATTAATTTAAAGTCCATTTGTAGTATTTCTGTCTTCAAAAGTCGATTTCAGTTTTGATTCGTATTTAAGATTTTGCAATACCTTAAATGAAATGAAGAATTAGGGCAATAATGGATCAAGCGTGATAATATGCGTATTGATGTTATAATATATTAAAATATATGCAAATCTTGTCGATTCTTACAATAAATCATCTCAATCTTAATGTTGTATTTATTTTCCATGTTCAATATCGATGAGTAGATATGATTCAAACAATTTACATGGTTTATAAGATGCATATATCTTTTCGATCTATTTAGGATTATCAACAGATAATTCACACAAGAACACAATGCTTAAAGTGTAGATACAAGATCACAAATAGAAAACAATTAATAACAAAAAAAAATATAACTGGTAATGTAACTTGGTCATTGTAAACAACACAGTTCATGTTTTGACAGTTCAAATAGCTCGATCGTTAGATGCCCCCTGAGTGGTTTCGATCACGTGATCCGTTATGGCTACAACTGATCCGTTAATGCATGAACTCTGCGGCGAAAAAAAAGGTATCACAAATACATAATTTGCCTGCGTTTAAAAATAAGACTATGTGCTGAATCAGTAAGTAAAGGTAATATTTAATCAAACTGTTGTAACAGAAGTCTCAAAACATTTATTGCTTTTCACCAGAAAAACTTTATTATGCTACTGATCCGGTAATGGTAACTTGACTGTATATAATAAATATAAAAGTATGTTTACTATTATTATAAAAAGCTTCTACTACAGTATAATGAGATATATAAAACACTTAAAGGTTAATGCAAGTATACATAAGGTTAAATTGGCTGGGATTTTAAATTTTCAAAAATAAAAAGAATTATCGGTTTAGACAGTTTTATTTTTATTTTTTTGGGTCGACTGCTCACTTTTCATGCTTTTATTTTTATTTTTATTTATCCCCCCAACTCAATTTTTTGGAAAAATTTCCCGTAAAACAGAAAATAAAAAAATGTTGGCCTGAGAATAACTGAGATTTAAAAACACATTGCACAACGTGAAATATGAGTGTCATAATAAGGGGGAAAGAAATTCCAAATGAATTATGCTATATTTACTTATGATGCTGCCGATGAATTTGTAATTATACATCAAAAGAAACTCAGACTTTGTGTTATCCAGATTTAGTTACATTTGGTTGGTTATTGCATATTATCATAGTTCTAATTCTGCAAGATGGAGTATATTCACAAATATCTGTGACTTTTCACATATAAACTATTGTAAATAACATGAAAAGTCTACAGATTTAAAGCAGAACTATAGTCTAGTTTGAGTTCAGGACAAAAGTCTGCTCTTCCGTTGGTGCACTGAACAACCTATTTGCGTCGTCACTGAAATTATTTATAATTAAAAGGGCAAATAATTATCATTTTACAATGAAATTCAGTCAATTTGTCAGATCCATGGTATATAATTTTTCTTTAAAAGCAATTTGCCAATGTTGAATCAGTTTATCTGAAACTAGCATTTAACTGATTACACACAGTGACATGCATCATTTATACATACAATATTGAATTAAAGCTTTGTCACTAAGATGAATCATACCTCTGCAACGCTTTGCCATGGCCAGGGCTCAGATAAAGGGCATATAACTCAGGAAAACATTATGTCTTGCATATCTACCTTTCATAGTGATAACACCTTAACAGTTTTAATTTAACCCTTTGAGCGCTGGAGCTGGATTTTGAAGGCCTTTGCAAACAGTTTGGATCCAGATGAGACGCCACAGAACGTGGCGTCTCATCAGGATCCAAACTGTTTGCTATTCTGATAGTATTCTTTGAAAAAAAATCAAAGAAAATGCTTATTTTAGAAATTTAGCAGACAACATTTTAGCAGACGACAAATTTCCCAGCATGCAAAGGGTTAATAGCTTGAGAATTGTAGAGAAATTTGCTCCACTGATAGCACTTTATATGGCAGCCATGCCAATGGCAAAGTCCAAGGGCACATAACTGAGGAATAAGAGGATTAATAAACATAAAAATTGTTTCTTTGGCATCAAAATGTCATGGTGATTATAAAATTTAAGTTTCATGTGAATTTCTTGAGAAATTTGGAAGTTGTCTGCTCCACAAACTAGTGACATTGTATGGTGATAGACCACTGCCCATGGCTTATAATGTTCAAGGGCAAATAACTCCAGGAATGTGTGGATCACTTAGCATAAAAAGTGTTATGCACATTTACACTTCATGGTGAAGATATATACGATGTTTCAATTTAATCGCTTGCCCTTCTAGCAACTGGGAGGTCATGGGGCAGCCACCCTCACTTTGGGAGCGTTCTTTCAATCATCCCCAAAAGACCAAGACAGTAGTAGGGATTTTACCCAGGAAATGGACTTGAGAGCATTTCAATAAGCCTTAGGCTTCCAATGAAAAAGAGCTAAAATATATAGGTTTAAACTAAATGCGGCAAGGAAGGTGGGGGTGTGTGTGGTTTATAACAAAAATAAATTAGACGAATAAATTACCTGCTCAAAGGGTCATTTATCCAAAGTAAACTATTCCTTTTCAGATAACAGTGTTTATTTTTCAAGTGCACTTCCTACTTAATCTATTTTACTAAGTTCTAAAAAAAGAAACTATTCACAACTGTTAAAGTGATAAAATGCAAACATGCTAAATTGCTATTTTTGACCATTGATATATACAAAGACTTGTATTTAAACAAAGCCTAGGTGACCATCAAACATTTAACATACCTTTATTTAAACACAATTAATCTCTTCCGCAGTTCAACATCATAAAGCAAACACAAAATAAAAAAATATTGAAAGAAAAGTACACTTACTTTTGTTGTTTAGTACAAACATTGTAGCATGTTTTTTAATCCTTTCAATTTCTTTCAAAGGAAAACTGCAACCGCTACCTCATTGTATTTGTCCACGATATATATCCAAGTAGTCAATTAATCCATTTTAAAAAGCACATAAAAGCTTTCTTTTGGTCATCGAACCTTTAAGTCACTTCATAAAAGCAGCAGATGTCACTAAGGTCATATTTTAGCCTTCATTTTTCCATTAGATTACGTCTGTCAATCATTTAATACATTTCTGTTCTATTATGCAGAGTTTTATGATGCTTTAACTCTTTCAGTGCTGGAACCAAATTTTGAAGGCCTTTGCAAACAGTTTGGATCCAGATGAGACGCCACTGAACGTGGCGTCTCATCAGGATCCAAACTTTTTGCTATTCTGATAGAATTCTTTGAAAAAAAAATCGAAAAAAATGCTAATTTTAGAAATTCAGCAGACGACATTTTAGCAGACGACAAATTTCCCAGCATGCAAAGGGTTAACCATCGTAAGTGCACTTTTGGTTCTAAATACTCAAAATTAGCTAAATTTAAATGCTGCAAATTATTTTCTCTGCATGATTGATCTAACAGCATAATAAATTATATATAAATACTCTGCAAAGCGCAGCATATCAACACTCTATTTGAAAGATTTGAATTTTCTTTTAAAATTTAAACTAAAGTTGCCAACATTTTTTATTTTTATGAAAAACTATCAAATTGACAATTATAAATGCATTCCTTAGAAAATAATACAATACATATCAAATTAGATCTTAAATATCAAATCACTTTTTATACTTTGCAAAGAACTTAAACAAAATGAATTTTCACTAAATTTCTTCAATAATATTGCTCAATTAAATATTTCATTATTTTATCTAAAATTCCAGTTTTCACGTAAAAATAATTCCTCACAATGAAACTATTCAATATGCCACAAATGCAATGTTGTTGAAACAGTTTGGATGAAAAACATGTAAACTAAATTAAATGCAATGAAAATGATGTTCACACATTCGCACAGAACTTTTTCACACGAGATGAAATCTTGTTGAGTAATCATTTTTAGTATCCGATTCCCATGCTAGAATGCAACTCTTAGTAAATACCAAACAAGAACCCCATACGAACACAGTAACCATGCACAAATGGTCCCATTTTTTTGTTCGTCTTTTGAACAACTCGTTACAATACTGCTTTATCTGCAAATATTATCCATAAAAAGGCCTAAATCAAACATCTACACATTACAAATGTTTTAATTCATAACCCTCTATGTTCATTCGCAGCGTATCATTTGTATTGCGACCTAACACAGTATAAATTCCTCACTTTACGCCAAACCCATTTACCATTAATCATAAACACACACTCATACGCTATTCTGGCACCGAACGGTAGATACAACATATTAAGTAGATTTAAAAGGCAAAGAAAATAAGTGTATCTGTACGCCCAATCTTACATTGTTACAAATTAGGCAAACATAATGCTACAAATCAATTCCACATGGACGTATCTAAACGGCATTATTCAAGTCACTTCAGACAGCAAACTGATTTTTATTATGTACGAAAACCATGTTTTTTTAACAGATAATTAAATCAGCCTTGCAAATCTGACCGGGTATTCCAACAGATAAATCAGCCGAACATTACAAATTAAACCAGACAATTACACAATTATTCTTATCAGTAATTCCACAGCAGTTGACACACATTTATTAACAAGAAATTGTCAAAACCCTGACGCAGCAGTTTTGCATGGTTCAATGTTTAAACATCACTAAACAATATATACCAAAAGAAAGTGCTTTAAAAATCTACATATAACTATATATGTGCAATAAATAATTATGATGGTGGTGTTTGTGATGTTGTAAATTGCTATCATGTTGATGCTGATATTGATAATGTCATCATTTGTGCTTTTTCATTCATTACTGGTTTGGATGGTGATAATGGTGATACTGATGATGATGCTGATGCTGAAGATGCTGCTGCTGTTGATGATGATTATGATGATGATGAGAATTCTGATATTGATAACGTTGCCTATTCAGCCGACATTCATATTNATTACCCCCCCCCCCTCCCCCACCCTGATTTCTGGGATATAAGTCATCTGTTTACACTTGGCGCAGTATGCAGCCACGGAATATTGACTTATTTCCCTCACAGGAACCCATTTATACACCTGGGTGGAGAGAAGAAAGCGTGGGATTTTTTTTTTCTCTGAAAAAAACATTACATCCATCATATTAATTCATAAATAGAGAATATTATGTGAGTTTTGGATAAAGATCAAGTTTATCATGCAAGGCTTAGAACCATGGATCGTGCCAAGCATGATAAACTTGATATGTATCCAAAGCTCACATAATATTCTATTTATCCTATTATTTCCTCCCTTTTTCCATTAATAATTATCAAATATCACATTTTGTGACGATTTTGTTCTTGCGTAGTTGACAAAAACCGATTCTCCAATTTTTGGAAAAACCCAAAATTGATCTAAAAATAGTGATAGTATATAGCTCAAGTTTATACGATCGTTGTTATACTATCAATTTTCATCTGGTAATAGGATAAAATACCTTTCACGATTTTACTCTTCTGCTCCGACAACTTCTCCGCCTCCTCCTCAACCCGTAACTTCAGGTTCAGACTGGTTCGCTCCTGCGCCGACTTGGCGCGAAACCCCATCACTGCGCCGTTCTCCGAAGCCTTGTGGGGTTTCTCGCTTGAGACTCTGACCGTTCCCTCGCGCCGAATCATGGTCGGCTGACGATTGTGGCAGCTTGCCGACTTTGATCGGTCCTCGATCATTGTTGTTTTTGTTTCGCACTGGTCCCCCTTGCTTGAAATGGTGCTGAGAGGGCTCGAGGTTCCGCTTACTGCAAAAACAAAAAGAACACAAAATAAGACACAAGGGTCATGATTCTCACCTGAGTTCAAGGTACACAATTGTCAAAGACCATACCTGGCCACATAGTTTTTGACCCAAATTCAAAGTTTGCCTAGATATTGTCAAGATAAACATTCTGATCAAGTTTCATCAAGATTGAGTCATACTTGTGGCCTCTAGAGTGGTAACAAAGTTTTTAAGTTTTTCTAAGATTTGACCTTGTTTTGAATGCACATGACCCACATTCAAACTCAACCTAGAAATTTTCTAAATAAAAAATAAAAGACAAAAGGGCCATGATTGCTCTAATGTGCTCACCTGAGTTCAAGGTACACCCATTGCCCAAGTGGCCTCTTTAAAGTGTAAATGAGCAAAACGTTGGTTTATCTAAGGTTTGACCTGGTGACCTTGTTCTTGGACACACATGACTCAGATTCAAACTCAGTCTAGATGTTGTCCAGATAAACATTCTGATCAAATTTTATCCAGATTGAGTCATAAATGTGGTGTCTACAGAGGTAACAAGGTTTTTGTAAGATTTGGCATGGTGACATAGTTTGAGAACCATTGTGACCCAGATTAATACTTTGACTGAATATTGCCACCAAGTTTCATCAAGGGTAAGTCATAAATGTGGCATCTATGTTGGTACCAAAGTTTTTCTAAGATTTGACCTGGTGACCTAGTTTTTGGACTCACATGGTCCAGATTATAACTGAAGCAAGATATAATAAAGATTAGATGAAAAATGTGGTCTCTTGAGTTTAAGATTTGACATATTGACCTAGTTTTTGGACAAACATTATCCAGATTTAAACTCAGTCTAGCTGTTGTCAAGTAGATCTGACAAAGTTTCATAAGTATTGAGTCATAAATATGGCCTCTAGAGTGATATCAAGGTTTTTCTAAGGTTTGACCTGGTGACCTAGTTTTGGGATGCATGTGACTCAGATTCACACATTTTAATTTTCTCTATATTATCTGACTCTCATAACAAAATCCAGTTTGATTCCTTTTTAACAGACGGAAGGACTGAAATGCTGAAATGAGCAATGTTTTATTTCTCCCACTCCTTTGGGGCATATAAAAGTCTCCTTATTGATCATTCTTATCAACAAAACTATTTCCATAAGTGAAATAAAAATTCTGTTTCATCAAATGTAAATTGATAAACATATTATGTTTATTGTATTTCACTTTTGATATTTGATGATTCTATTGAGCGTCTATTGTGCAAGTTAATCAGGAGTTCAAGTAATTTGACCCATTTATGTGATAGGCGTATACAAAATTTGAGGAGGCAGCATTCATAAGGGTAGTAATCTGTATTAGGGCAAATATATTATTAACAATTTCAGATGTGAACATTCTGTTTGAAGAAGGAATTTACTTCACAATCTGATTTTATTCACTTACAATTTGTGAAATTTTTTAATCAAATGTTTAACAAACATTAAGGGTTTCGTTTCATCGCCGTGACAAATCACAAAAATAAATATGACATTGTATTTTGTTCTCAATCAAATTCTTATTACTTGAAGTTATCTTTCAAAAGATCAAATGTTGATGTCTTGATTACAGATCAAAGAACTCTCCAGGTATTGTGTTGAAACTAATATCATGTTTCAAACCCCAGTGTTACTTTGAACTTTGGCCTGTTGACATAATTCTGACAGGTGTACATGTGCATGGAAATAAACACCCCCCTTCTTAGAAGTTGGGGAGGGGGTTGAATAAAAGGAAGCAACAACCCCCCTCTCTTTCTTAGGAGGCGGTTAGAAAAGGAGGCAAATTATTAGAATTCCATCTCACCTGTTACCAATCCATCAGATTCCCCAGTATCATGTATCGTCATGGTGATCAACATGCAACATCCCTATGTCGCAGATCGGAGACATTAACTCATAGTGAATATGGCGCAGATCTGAAAGAAATCAATGTGGAGCAGTTTAATTAAGAAGCATCAATGTTGTAAAAAAAGGCTAAAGTTATAAGTACAAAGCTTTAAAGATGCGAGCACATATTTTTGTACTTTTAATTTAAACTGACCATTTTTATTAATTCGTCTGAGGACATTGCAATGTGAGGGCATTGCAAAATGATGAAATGGCAATATGAGGACATGGGAATATGAAGACATGGCAATATGAGACATGGTTATATGAGGACATGGCAATATGAGGACATGGCAATATGAGGATATGGCAATATGAGGATATGGTAATATGAGGACATGGCAATATGAGGACATGGCAATATGAGGATATGGCAATATGAGGATACAGTTATATGAGGACACGGCAATATGAGGACATGGCTATATGAGGACATGGTAATATAAGGACATGGTAATATGATGGTAATATGAGGATATGGCAATATGAGGATATGGCAATATGAGGATATGGCAATATGAGGATATGGTAATATGAGGATATGGTAATATGAGGATATGGTAATACAAGTTTTTTTT
Source organism: Dreissena rostriformis (assembly GCA_007657795.1). Lineage (NCBI taxonomy): Eukaryota > Metazoa > Mollusca > Bivalvia > Myida > Dreissenidae > Dreissena > Dreissena rostriformis. Next base: position 56,221 of record VMBQ01000834.1, on the reverse strand, counting down.
GGCCCGATTTTATAGCCAAAAAACGGCTATGTTCCCATTCTCAAAAAGTATACTTTTTTCCCAAAATGTGGCAAAAAATGAGGATATGGTAATATGATGAAATGGCAATATGAGGACATGGCATATGAGGACATGGTAATATTAGGACATGGCAATATGAGGACATGACAATATGAGAATATGGCAATATGAGGATATGGTAATATGAGGACATGGTAAAATTAGGACATGGCAATATGAGGATATGGTAATATGAGGACATGACAATATGAGGATATGGTAATATAAGGACATGACAATATGAGGACATGGCAATATGAGGACATGGTAACATTAGGACATGGCAATATGAGGAAATGGCAATATGAGGATATGGTAATATGAGGACATGGTAACATTAGGACATGGCAATATGAGGACATTGTAATATGAGGACATGGCAATATGAGGACATGGCAATATGAGGGCATGGTAATATGATGACACGGCAATATGAGGACATGGCAGTATGAGGACATGGTAATATGAGGACATGGCAATATGAGACAATTGCAATATGAGGACATGGCAATATCAGGAAATGGCAATATAAGGACATGGCAATATGAGGACATGGCAATATGAGGACATGGCAATATGAGGATAATTTTTGTTATGGCAATATGAGGATATGGCACTGTGAGGACATGGCAATATGAGGACATGGTAATATGAGGACATGGCAATATCAGGACATGGCAACATGAGGACATGGCAATATCAGGACATGGCAATACGAGGATATTGCAGTATGATATTTTCACAGTTCGCCAGTTTTCTCTGAGTTTTTACTTAGCCTTAACTCAAGTGCCCAAACTCAGTTAAAATAAATGCTTGATGCCTAATGGCAACACGTCAAGCCCATTGCCATGAATGCCATTATTTTTTTTATTTAAAAAAAACGTGAGCTTTAGTTTAAGACACAGGCATTGTGCCAAACATATCATCTAAACAGCATCAGGCTTATCTGTGATAGTTACTTCATGTCTGTGATAATGATCTCTGAGATTAACTTAGTATTCAATTTTGCTCATAAATGTTTAATAAGTTGTTGTTTCTAGGTAAACTATATTAAATATATTAAGGACCACAACGGAAATAAGGATTTACTTCCTTTTTTGTGCTATCCTTGTATTTTAATGTTTGTGACATGGTTTAAATCTTGAGTACACATATATATATTAAACAATTATTTACCAATAATAGTATTAAAATTTTACTGTCTCAAATTTTTATAATTAGTTATATTATTTGTTGAATTGTATAAACCTGTATCTCTGTATGCTTGATTTATCAACTGTGATGCTATTTTGAATTATATGTTTGCTATTTCTTATGCCATAAGCAGATACAACTTATTTTATGTGTAATATATGCTTTATGTACCATGTTTTACACATTGTTAAAATATGAAATGAATGAATGAATACTATTTCTAAATAGCAAATAACCCTTTGCATGCTGGGAAATTTGTCATCTGCTAAAATGTCGTCTGCTGAATTTCTAAATTTAGCATTTTCTTCGATTTTTTTTCAAAGTATTCTTTCAGAATAGCAAACAGTTTGTATCCTGATGAGACGCCAAGTTCTGTGGCGTCTCATCTGGATCCAAACTGTTTGCAAAGGCCTTCAAAATCCGGTTCCAGCGCTCAAAGGGTTAAAACGATGAAGTTGCAGTCTGCAAAAGCTGTATCATGTTCATATTCTCAGCAATGACCTTTCAGTATGACCTTGATCTTTGAGCAATGGACTCAGACCTTGCACACAACATGTCATTACCATATGGTTAACATTTGTGACAAGTTATCTTTAAATTGTGTAATGATTGATGAAGTTACAGTTTGGACAAGCCGAATAATGCCTGATTTTGACCTTTGCCTACCTCTAAAAGTGACCTTAAACTCTAGGCTAGGGATAAAGGGTCTTACACAAACACCCTGAACACACGGTGAATAATTGTGTCAATATATTTTTTAAATTGCATGTTAATGTCTTGACAAACTCGAACTCACTATATAATACCAAAAGCGGGCTTGTTAAAAATTATGTTTCCTTCTTCCCAGAAGACATATTTATGCAAATTATATTTGAAATTTAAATGATCTTAGGGTACCAAGACTTTACTATTCATACTTTTTTGTCATATTGATTTTGAACTTTGCGATTTTTTTTGATTTTTTTTTTACAAATAATGTTTATGTTTAAATGCCAATACTCCATTACAGGATCAAATAAATATAATATTTGAGTTAGAAACAATAACATACCAATAAAGGGACGCAATTCCGTCCTGGTATTTCTTCAGACTTTAATTTATTGTAACCAGAGTCGTGTAGGAGTTCTGTCCCTTCTTCAAAAGCCTGAAAATAAAGAACAGTCATTATATGGTCACATTTGTTGCAGAAACAGAAATGTTTCATAAAAACGAACAAATATACTGTCTTTATCCTAATTAATGCGCCCGGGCGCGATGAAAATCACAAAAGGGGGCATGTTTATTTCATCCCCCTTAAGGTATAATATGAGCCAACACCTAAAATGTGTTTACAGGTATTTGCCAAAAGTTCCAAATTCATTGAGCAATTGCAAACATATCACAATTAGTTTTACCTGAATACTACACCATATTATCATGCTAGATAAAAGTGCCATTGTTGATATGCCCGAAGATACCTTACACTTACTTACAGGGTCCAAATATTTCTCTAAACTAGACTTGAAAGCCGGGTACTGGCAGGTTGAACTTTAGGAGGAAGATACGGAGAATAATGCGTTTCAGTTTGGGGGCCTTGGGTTTTCTGAGTGTAAACGAATGCCTTTTGGTTTATCCAATGCACCAGCAACCTTCCAAAGATTAATGGAAATTTGCATGGGACATCTTAATCTCAGAGACTGCCTCATTCTACTTACCCCTTAGCAGCCAAGAAATGGGGGCGCTATTATTTTGATCAATCCTTCATTTTATTATACGATAGGGGCGGGTTTATTAGGGCGGGAGCATTTATTAGGATATATACGGTATGTTACACAATTTGGCTTTTGATTGGAATATGATATGTGAGCATTTTAAAGTCAAATTTAGACGCTCTTCTAATAAAATTCCTTGAAACTATTGATGAAATTCGTTATTCATCAACATTTCATGTTACTTCCATAAATGAGCATGACAAGCTGATAAGATGGTGCATACTAGCCATTTTCTTGCACAACTTTTACATCAGGAAAGAGTTGCAATAAAGGATTGGCTCAACAATGCACAATTAACCCTTTGCATGCTGGGAAATTTGACGTCTGCTAAAATGTTGTCTGCTGAATTTCTAAAATTAGCATTTTCTTCAATTTTTTTCAAAGAATACTATCAGAATAGCAAACAGTTTGGATCCTGATGAGACGCCACGTTCTGTGGCGTCTCATCTGGATCCAAACTGTTTGCAAAGGCCTTCAAAATCCGGTTCCAGCGCTCAAAGGGTTAAAGAGATTCTCATTATTCTATTTACATATATAGATAACAAGCACTCCTAATATTGTATGAAGATCTGATAGATTAAAAGTTAGTAATAATGGTACATCAAGTAAACTTTTATTTTCCGATCTGTAAAGTGGACTTTGTTATGAAAAGTAAAAGTGCTATAATGGTTATTAGAAAACAATCCTTATTCAAAGGATAACAGATACAGATATTTTGTCCAAAACAAAACATTTCTCACTGCCAAAATACAAATTATTACAGAGATTATTACAATTGGATGAATAATTTTAGATGTTACATATTTAAATGCAAATAATCATCAAACCATGGCAAGATGAATACTATTGTCTGTTAAATAAATATAGCTGGAATAAAGATAATTATTGACTGCAAAGACAATCAATGGTTGCATAGAATTGCTACATAGAGAATGAACGGTTGTTAAGATAATGAATTTTTTTTAAGATAATGAATGGTTGTTTAGGTAATGAATGGTTGTTTAGGTAATGAATGGTTGTTTAGATAGTGAATGGTTGTATAGATAATGACTGGTTGTTTAGGTAATGAATGGTTGTATAGATAATGAATGGTTGTTTAGATAATGAATGGTTGTTTAGATAATGACTGGTTGTTTAGGTAATGAATGGTTGTATAGATAATGAATGGTTGTTTAGATAATGAATGATTGTATAGATAATGAATGGTTGTTTAGATAATGAATGGTTGTTGAGACAATAAATGGTTGTTTAGATAATGAATGGTTGTTTAGATAATGACTGGTTGTTTAGGTAATGAATGGTTGTTGAGACAATGAATGGTTGTATAGATAGTGAATGGGTGTATAGATAATGAATGGTTGTTTAGATAATGAATGGTTGTATAGATAATGAATGGTTGTATAGATAGTGAATGGTTGTATAGATAGTGAATGGTTGTATAGATAGTGAATGGTTGTAAAGATAATGAATGGTTGTTTAGATAATGCATGGTTGTATAGATAATGAATGGTTGTTTAGATAATGAATGGTTGTTGAGATAATGACTGGTTGTTTATATAATGAATGGTTGTTTAGATAATAAATGGTTGTTTAGATAATGAATGGTTGTTTAGACAATAAATGGTTTTTTAGATAAGTAATTGGTGTATAGATAATGCATGTTTGTGTTTATAGTGAATGGTTGTATAGATAATAAATGGTTGTTTAGATAATGAATGGTTGTTTAGACAATGAATGTTTTTTTTAGATAAGTAATTGGTGTATAGATAATGCATGTTTGTGTTTATAGTGAATGGTTGTATAGATAATATATTGTTGTTTAGATAATGAATGGTTGCATAGATAATTAATGATTCCATAGATAATTAATGGTTGCATAGATAATGAATTGTTGCACAGATAATGAATAGATGCAAAGATAATGAATGGTTGCATAGATAATTAATGGTTGCATAGATAATGAAAGATTGCATAGATAATGAATGGTTGCATAAATAATGAATGGTTAAAAATGACACATGGGAAGGCCAATTGTCATTCATTTATACAGTTGTTGAGGTGTTTACTAAATAAAATATCCAAATACTTGATTTTGAATAGTGCTAAGGGGAAGTCAAAGTGCAAACACAATAGATCTGATTATATTTCCATTTTATAATTGATTTGATTCATGCCTTATCTTATTAAAAGGTTTATTGTTTAACAAAGGAGTTCATCTAGTGTGACCTCCTGAATATATCGACGGGTTTTGTCTTGAAAATAGGACAACAGCCAATTTATTTTTTTGCTTCAACATGTTATTTGCCACACTATGCATATGTTATCAAGACATTAACCAAGGTTTAAAACCAATTGTTCGAGGAGAGAATACAAGGTTTCAACCCCTTTTGAAGTTGAAATCTTTTGGCCTATGTAACCAAACAATTTGAAATGAACAGAATATGTGATCTCCTATAAACAATTAACAACAAGAGATGTGTTTGTCAGAAACACAATGCCCCCTACTGCGCCGCTTTGATTATTTTTTAGTTTGTTTATTTTTGACCTTTGACCTTGAAGGATGACCTTGACCTTTACCTTTCACCACTCAAAATGTGCAGCTCCATGAGATACACATGCATGCCAAATATTAAGTTGCTATGTTCAATATTGAAAAAGTTATGGCCAACATTAAAGTTTTCCGACGCACAGACTGACGGACAGTTCAACTGCTATATGCCACCCTACCGGGGGCATAAAAATATGCATTTACTACAGGTATCCTACTCTTGGAACATGATAAACAGAGATGATTTGAGGTAGCACCGTAATAAATTTCCTAAATCAATACAGAGATGCTGCTTTTATAGCCCCACTCCTAAAATATTTTAAAAAAAATAAAAAAATGCAGAAATAATTATTAAGTGACATCTTACCTACCAGAATAAAATGCCCTGCAAAAAAATAAATACTAAATATTTGGAAATTATTGATGGTTTAGTTTCTGAACACACAATAGCTGGTGATATTGGATTTTTTTTATCCATACAGAGCAGCAACTACTGGTCATACTTTTAATAGGACTTGTTCACAAATTTTGGCATTTTTTTAAGTTTGTCATTATTCATTTAAAATTGATAAAGGTTAACATTGGATTTATTGAACAGCTCTAGTATAAAACAAGAAAAGAATTCAAGAAAGAACAAAATAGAAAAAAGTTTACCCCTTCAATAGACTTGAACCACTGACTTGGATTAAAAAGCTTATGCTAAACCACTCAGCCATCCGGGATATTACATTATATCATGCATTTTATATGTTACATAAGCAATCCACTTATTGTCACAAAACATAACGAAAATAACAGAAACACTCCAAATTATTCAATCATTTCTTGCATTTGTAACGTTTTATAATTTTATCTATTTCAAATGATGATTACTCATAAACAAAAATGTATTTTCAGTATTAGTGTTGGTCAATATTGTTATTTTGCTCCCTGATGTCAATATTCTGTTGTTTTTTTTTAATCTTTGATAAAAAGTTGGAAAATTTCATTTTGACAGTCTGTGATTAAGTCCCTTTAAAACAAGTGTTGTGTCTTTTACTACAATGTACCTAAACAACTCTATACAAGAAAACTAAGGCTGTCTGATCTTTTCTGATCCCTTCAACAACTTTGTCATGCTTACGTCTCAATGTTTAGTATCGACAACAACAACGGGTAACTTCAAACTGGATTAAACGATTTAGACACTACTCTTTGATTCTCATAGATTCCTCATATATCTAAACTTTGTAGTGACAACAAAGTCGCAAAAGGAATGTCCGCTATGATGAATATAACGATGGCTGTGTATAATTCCATGATATCTTGCACATAGCAACAGAGAAGGGTTTGAACGACTTCAAGAATTAACAAATCGTTGTTTGAATAATTTCAATACTGAATGTTTTAACTGTGTACTAAAAACTACATTCCCATGTATGATTAATATTTAGTGTAAGAAATAGAGGGAAAGAATTAAGTCATAAAATGATTCAAACAACCATGACTCACAGATAGTGTGAGAATTATTTTGTTGTGTTTTCTCATTAACGACCCTTATTCAAATGAAAATATTTGCGAGTAAGTACTTTTATCTTTTTGTTGATGTTATGAAAGGTCAATTACCTTATAATACTGAATACCAAATGAACTCCATAGTGCACTTAATTATATCTTTTACAGAGCACGGAAAAGATAATTTCAAAAATAAATTTATCATTCAATGCACTGAATTCAATTAAAAGGGAATATTTAATTTCAAAACATTTATAGACACGCTTAACGATTCATCGAGTCCTTGAACGTGACCATGATAAACTCAAATATACAAAGAATGTAAATAAAATGCCTAATTACACTGAACATCCAAGAAAGGATTAATCACTTAAGTATTCAAAGTGTTTGACGGAAGCCGGGTATATTTCTGACCTATCAATTTAACATTGTTACTTTGTTGTCTTCAATGGCCCTTGAAGGCTTCCTTATTTACCGTATCTACTAACAGAAGCCCCATTGGTGATTTACAGACTTCTAACGGTGTAATTTTTTATTGACCGATAATCAACTTTTAGTTTCCGTTATCTAAAGTACAGTGGAAATGACTGGTTATAATGTATCACAAACAGTCAAATATTTACAATGACATCAACAAAGACATGTTAAACATTTCTAAACAATTCAGAAGTTTTTTTATACTTTTTTGTTGAGGGTCCTAAAAATATCCATTAAAAAATCTCTGCGATTATTTACCCTTAAAGAAATTGTTAAATCATTATTGCAGATTGCTAACAGTGACATTTAATTTTGCAAATGGTACACTTTTATAAAAGATGAATACCAAATTTCAAATCTATGTTTTATCAAACACAAGAATATTGTTATATTGGCCAAAAAAGGCAAAACAAAAAACCTCATTTATTTTCATTATAAATCAATGTATCTCATTATTCCTCCATTTATCACCACACTAAAGCACAAAATAAGTAACAGGCAAGGAAATTAAGATACAAATGTCAAACAAATGACCAAATATGTCCCACGTCACTCTTCATATTACTTTGTATTCAAAACACATAAAAATTGTCTTCCTAAAGATCCAACTAGCCTTGAACAGAGTTCTGGGCCATGGTAGGTGCTGCAATCCTATCCAAGTTAACCCTTTGCATGCTGGGAAATTTGTCGTCTGCTAAAATGTCGTCTGGTGAATTTCTAAAATAAGCATTTTCTTCGATTTTTTTTCTAAGACCACTATCAGAATAGCAAATAGTTTGGATCCTGATGAGACGCCACGTTCTGTGGCATCTCATCTGGATCAAAACTGTTTGCAAAGGCCTTCAAAATTCGGTTCCCGCACTGAAAGGGTTAATATATACATTCCAATGAATAAATATCAATTTTACTACACAAGCGTGGTAAAATAAGATACTGTAAAAGGAGGCCGGGTTATATGATCTTAAATTAAATTTTTCAATTAAACAGGAGTTATTTTTAAATGTGTGCAATATGTATAGTCGATGAAAACATGTCGGTTTCATTTGGGTAAAATAGTTAAGCAAACATGCAATTAGATGACAATGAGCTAATACTTGTTCATTTATGTGTTGAATTTTTTTTCCCTTACTTTATGAGGGGCCATTTGTCCTTGTCTGTCAGTGCTTCCGTCCTTCTGTATGTCCCACTTTTTTGTTTCATGCTTAACTAGAAAAGTAAAAGTGCTTCAAGGATGAAACTTTGCAAATACATTGACAAGCATTTGAACTTGCGGACATCCTCATTTTGGTTTGGACATCTTAAACATAACAGGAGTTAAGGCCCATTTTTATAAAACAAGATGTGTCCATATGGCACTGATGCCCCTCATTGCACTTTTGTCTCAAAACTACACATACGTATAAAAAAAAAAAAACCAAAGTTGATCTGAAAGTCATGCAGGTAGACTCCCACACCAAAAATCAAGTAAATATATGAAAGCGTTTTGCAAAAAATCAGGAAAAGTGTTATTTTAGAGAAAATTGAGGCACGTAACTTCATCAAAAAATCATTGGACCAGAACAAAACTCAAACTTGATCTAACCCTTTGCATGCTGGGAAATTTGTCGTCTGCTAAAATGTTGTCTGCTAAATTTCTAAAATTAGCATTTTCTTCGATTTTTTTTCAAAGAATACTATCAGAATGGCAAACAGTTTGGATCCTGATGAGACGCCACGTTCTGTGGCGTCTCATCTGGATCCAAACTGTTTGCAAAGGCCTTCAAAATCCGGTTCCAGCGCTCAAAGGGCTAAAGGTCATGTAGGTAGACTCACACACCAAAAATCAGGTAAACATCTGCAAGCCTTTAGCAATAAAGACTGGAAAACTGTTATTGTAGAGAATATTTCTAAGTCCAAGGCCCATAACTTTGACAAAAATAATTGGACCGTAACGAAACTTGAACTTGATCTGTAAATCATGCAGGTAGACTCACATACCAAAAAATCAGATGAATATCTTTAAGCATTTAGCAAAAAAGTAAACTGTTATTTTTGAGAAAATTTCTATGTCCAAGTCCCATAACTTTGCCAAAATCAACGGACCACAACAAAACTCTAAACTTGATCTGTACCTCATGCAGGTTAACTCACATACCAAAAATCAAGTTGATATCTCAAAGCATTAAGGAAAAAACTCAGGAAACAGATTGCCGGAGAGACAGACAGACTGCCGGACAGACGGACCGTGCATTATTTGCTTTACCCTCCAAATGCCTATGATATGTACATACATACAATAACTCTTTCAGTGCTGGAACCAAATTTTGAAGGCCTTTGCAAACAGTTTGGATCCAGATGAGACGCCACAGAACGTGGCGTCCCATCAGGATCCAAACTGTTTGCTATTCTGATAGTATTCTTTGAAAAAAAATCGAAGAAAAAGCTAATTTTAGAAATTCAGCAGACCACATTTTAGCAGACGACAAATTTCCCAGCATGCAAAGGGATATGCATCTACAGTGTGTTTATCACAATTATACAATGAACTCTTCATAATACACATAATAAAGACTTCTTTCATAAGACTTTCACAAAGACGGTTTGTGCATCAATGACACAGGCTTGCAAAAACTTGCAAAAACAAACACAGATGCAATTCAGAAGGCTATAAATTTCAGAACAGGAGATTTAGCACCAATAACATAATCTCTCTTCAAGAAAATTTATGACATATCACCAAACATTAAAGCTTTATTTCAAGTGCCTTTTCAATCAAAGAGATAGGATGTTTCTATTTTAAATGATCGTAGTAAAAAGGGTCGTTTGTTTTTCGCAATTTTCAAAGGCTTCCCACAGAAAGCTTGTTTGTCTTATATTGCCTTATTAGATGTTCCAACAGTACGGTGTGACTGGTCTTGTATTCAATTCATATAAAAATCAGTTGTTTTTTTCACCACTTCTGTATCTGACATAATATATACCAGTGAAAATGGGAATTATAGCATAAACTAATATTTTAATTTTGGAAATAGTAAAATGGTTTGATTAATAACATTTGAAACATCGAGCCATGAAAAGGGAATTTAAGAATTTGGAAAAATGTATTATTTTTTTCCATTAAGAACTTGACCCAATAATTGCTAAAAGAGTAAGTAAAAGATTGGTTATATCTGAAACCTAAAAAAAAAGAAGTAAAACAATTTAATTTATCTTTTTATATTGTGATTGTGTATTTACATTTGTTTATGTAAGCAAGGATCCTATCATTTATCTTCCATTTAAAAAATTATGTAAAATTTTCTCTCTTCGTGGCACTTTTTGTAAGCTTGTTTTTCTGTTTTATTGAACAATTCAAAATGCAAGACAAAATGAGTATGGTTTATGATTTCATTTATTTCCTTAAGACACTTTTTGATTTCATACGATTAAAAACTTAATGTTTCACCAATCAAATTGGCTAAATTTTAAAAATTGGAAAATTGAAATTCAACATTTCATGTTGATTATCAATCCTTATGTACACAAGGTAACACAGTGCTGTTTGTTAAACAGAATTTGAGAGGAGTCATAAATAAAGCATTACTTTAAAGATGAACATTTTCGTTATTTATAAATAACTTAAAATTTAATTTGATCCGTGGATAACCATTACTTTCATAACTCACACTGAGGGTGTGTCTACAGAATATGGCATCACTTCTTTTGTATCATATTTGCAATTTAGAGACGCTTCACAAACGTTTCATTGACGAGAAGTCAAATATCAAATACACCCTATCTCCAAAAATAACAACCCTATCTCCAAAAATAACAAGGTAATCTTACGCTGCAAACATAAAAATCTGTAATAAAAGAGGCATAGGTAAACACTTTAGTAACGACTCAATGAGCAAATTGTGATTTAATTGGATTGAAATTGATAATATATCACCATTTATCATTTCAAGTGATTTCTATATGTGAAAGAGACTAAAGCAGTGAGTGTCCCCGATCCCATTATCCTGAATTACCCAGCTTGAATGCTTCTGTATTCACAATATGCTGTTGATACACCCTTGATCATAAAATTATTATCGCCAAACTTGATGACTTTTTAAAAAAAAAATTAGAGTCTAACAGTGAATAGTTTTGAAGGAAAAAGTACATCATTTTTGTACAATATAAACACATATGAGCCTCGCTCTGGGAAAACTGGGCTCAAGGCAAGTATGTAAAGTGTCTTCCCAGATTAACCTGTGCAGTCCTAACAGGTTTATTGCAGGGGATGAAACTTTCCGCCTAAACTCGTTTTTAGTTAAGAAGAGCCTTCTTTGAACAAACAAATCCTTAAAAGAGTCAACCCTGAATAGCCTGTGTGGACTGCACAGGCTAATCTGGGACAACACTTTACGCACATGCATTAAGCCCTGATTTTCCAGAGTTTGGCTCAATGGTATTACCATGTGAAGCTACTGGTTTCAGACATATTGACCCTTAACTCTTTCAGTGCGGGAACCGAATTTTGAAAGCCTTTGCAAACAGTTTGGATCCAGATGAGACGCCACAGAACGTGGCGTCTCATCAGGATCCAAACTGTTTGCTATTCTGATAGTATTCTTTGAAAAAAAATCAAAGAAAATGCTAATTTTAGAAATTTAGCAGACAACATTTTAGCAGACGACAAATTTCCCAGCATGCAAAGGGTTAAATTCTCCACCGATACAAACTCCTGAGAAAATGCAATAACCATAAGCATTTCAATATTAGATCAATATTTGTTTGCACCATATTGGCATTACACATGCATTACCTCAAGTGCAACAATTAATTCACTGGTCCTTTCAAAAGATCATGTTTACATTTCAATTTACATAAATTTCCCATTATTCTATGTAAATAAATGATTTATTACTCACACAAAAGATAGATTGGCATAAACCAACTCTTATATAGTATTATTCTTCAAAACATAACAGAGTGCACCTGTATGCAAATATTTAATTTTCTGTTTGCCAAACTATTTGACTAAACTCATTGTTGCAATCATGATCAAAACATACTGTACATTATACCAAAAACACAAATACAACTGTTTACAAGATTTAACTTCTCTGATTGTGAAACTGTTTGAATAAACCATGTCACAGTTTAATATCTCGGGTGTATGTTTATATTACGTTTAGTGCATTCAAATTCAATCACAAATAATGGTATATGAGACAGGTTCAAATCAACAAGGCCTCGAGTATTTATGGAACTTACATCAAAGTAATAACATAGGTGCCTCCTTGTTTGACAAATTAACACTTTCAGTGCGGGAACCGAATTGTGAAGGTCTTTGCAAACAGTTTGGATCCAGATGAGACGCCACAAAACGTGGCGTCTCATCAGGATCCAAACTGTTTGCTATTCTGATAGTATTCTTTGAAAAAAATCGAAGAAAACGCTAATTTTAAAAATTCAGCAGACAACATTTTAGCAGACGACAAATTTCCCAGCATGCAAAGGGTTAAAAACTTGAGCTTGTTACAGTGGTGACAGATAGGTTCTGACGCCACATGTTGTTACAATAACAAGAGCTGTGCAAAGAAACCATGCTTGATTTATATTCCACTTTGTAGAATAATATATGTTTTCTGTCAGTCACCTAATATAATGACCAGAATTACAAATTTGAAGATAAATATATGTAGTACAGTAATAACTCTAAGTTTTCGGACACTTAAAAATAACTAATTTTTTTAGTGTCCGAAAATTTAGATACGATAAATATTCCAAAAACATAGGTGTCCGAAAATTTAGAGACACTCCAAAAATATTGTATTTACGATCAGATACTGGTATGCAAATGTAAAATGTTTAATTGAATTTTCGAAGTACAAAAAGGGGCATAATTCTGCTAAGTTGCAGGTCAGAGTTTTTGGCCTCGGTCTTTAACCTCAAATGATGAAATTTCAATTAAATATCTGTAGTGGTTACAGAGATATATACTTGTTGCACACAAACCACAAATCTGACTTTCATAATTAAACACTGAGGTCATTTACTTGAGTGTTTAAATATTTGCATATTAGAATTAAAAATTGTCGTTTATTTATTGATCAACAATAATAAAACAAACATTTATCTTGATTTCAAAATGATCTGACTCAATATACTGCAATAACCTATAAAATTATATTAATCATTTTTAGAATCTTCGTTTTCTAGTTATTTATTGATAATTTAACAAAAAGGCATTGTGACATGTATATATATAGGGAGGATTTTTTTTATTTTCTGTGTATATTAAATGATATGTTTCATATTCTAGAATGTTTTATATATCATCCTAGAATAGGAAACATATCATTAAATATACACAGAAAATACAAAATCCTCACTTTTGAATTTTCTTATCTCCAGTTGATCTATTAACCCAAATAAATCCAAGGAACCCAAAGAAATATTCACAGCACCACAATTTGTTTACAAATTAAACCCATCCACCTGAGTTGTGAACCATTCAATGATGTATACAGCCTGTAAGAGGCTGTAATTTTTGGCAAAACAAATCACTGCAGTTTCAGAATATTCAATAAATTAAATAAAGTCCTGATGCAGATTAAGCGAACCCCTGCGGCCATTAACCTAATTTGATTAATTATTGCCCATCAGAATTAAATATTGTTCTATATTTACTGATTAACAATTATAAAAAATAAACAATATTTTGATTGCAACATTATCTGACTATTTAACATTGGAATCTTCTTTACCTAGTTTTTAATTGGTAATTTAACAAAACCGCAATGTATCATGCAATGAAACATAATATTTAACCCTTTGAGCGCTGGAACCGGATTTTGAAGGCCTTTGCAAACAGTTTGGATCCAGATGAGACACCACAAAACGTGGCGTCTCATCAGGATCCAAACTGTTTGCTATCCTGATAGTATTCTTTGAAAAAAATCGAGGAAAATGCTAATTTTAGAAATTCAGCAGACAACATTTTAGCAGACGACAAATATCCCAGCATGCAAAGGGTTAATATATACAAAAAAGAAAGTCCTTACTTTTGACTTTTCTTATATCCACCACACAATCTCAACCTCCAGTTGATCTATTAATCCTAATTTATCCAAAGGAACCCAAAGAAAAATTCCCAGCAGCACAATTTGTTTCAAACCCATCCACCTAACTTGTGAACTGTTCAATGATTTATACACATTCTATAGAAATGTCTTTATCACCAGTCCCTGTATAGGTCTCTTCCTCTTATCTAGTGCGGATTATTGATTTCAATCGATGGCCACTTGAAAATTTGACGCATTTTATCGTATTTTATCATATTTATCTCGCTATTTGCTGCCCAAATGTAAACAATTGTTGATGCTTACAAAGACATATATTTTATTTTCTAAAAGTTTTTTTAATACATCTTTATTTCTTCTGAGATGAATTTTGTTACAGTAGTGTAAAACTGTCAAGTTTTATGAAACAATTTTACAGAAAAAATAACTTAATTGGTACATATTGTAACAATTGGTACATATTGTAACTAAATTATGCTAGAGATACAATACAGTTTTTTAGTATGGTGTCTTTTTAAGAAAGCTCTTTACTTTTTTGGTTATTGATATTGACCTTTTAACAAAACAGCAATGTGGACTTGAAACAAAACATTAACATTAAATATACACACAAAATTAAAAGTCCTCACTTTATAGATTTTTTTCTTATCTCCAGTTGATCTATTAACCCTAATTAATCCAAAGGAACCCAAAGAAAAATTCCCTGCAGCACAATTTGTTTACAATCCCATCCACTTAACATGTGAACTGTTCAATGATTTATACAAATTCTGTAGAAATGTCTTTATCACCAGTCCCTGTATAGGTCTCTCCCTCTTATCAAGTGATGATTATTGATTTCAATCGAAGGCCACTTGAAAATTTGACGCATTTTATCATATTTTATCATATTTATCTCACCATTTGCTGCCCAAATGTAAACACTTGTCGATGCTTACAAAGACAGATATTTTATCTCCTGAAAAACATTTTTTAGAAACATTCTTATTTATTCTCAGATGAACTTTGTAACAGTAGTGTTGTACTATCAAGTTTCATGAAACATTACAGAAAAATTGACTTAAATGGTACAAAGGTAACTTTATATTATGCTGGAGATACAGTTCTTTAGTATGCCTGTTTAACTTTATATTTACAACTACACATGTACTATCTATGAAATGTTTCATTATTATCTTTAAACTTGTATTTCTGTGGTGCTTAATACCTTCTTGTTGTATTTCCTGTTGACTATGTACTTCTCCATGTCATATTATTTATTGTGCTTTGACATTGTATAATGTTTATGCAATGAATAATGGACTTAAGACTTTGTTTAAGAAAGCTCTTTACAAACACAACCAGTACATAACCCTAACAAGTAACATACTTATTATTTAAAAAAAAATGTTGCAAAAGTTACTAGTTGCGAAGTTGAGGAAAAATTGTTATTGTCTAATCTGTAACTTCAAAGAGTCGGGAGAGATTTTTTATCAGTTGTAATGGACTAAATTGTGACTTAAGATTGTCATAATGGATTAAAATATTATTTTCAGTCATAATGGACAAAACTGTCATTTATAAGTCATAGCAAACTATAGTGTTACTTATCAGTCATAATTTACTTAAAGTGATATTAGACGCATGTTTCACTGTTGAATTGAGCTGAAAGGAATTAACAGGTCAAAAGAGTTAGTTAAAATGTGGTAACTGACCAATTATCTGCAACTCATCTTGCTTCCAGTTGTTTATAAAAAATATATATTATATTCAATATTTTACGTGACTAACCCAGTCCTCTAAGGTAAGTCGAGCGGAACTGCCGATTATATCACTTGACCCGCTGAACTACGTTTCAATGAGAGATGCTGTATGACAATGCGATACGTCGTCATAACTACAACGGTTACAGCGTCTTGACAGTTATAGACATACACACGCGTTAACAAAGGTAAATTCTTTGTTTAAACTTACATGCTAAACGGGATATGGCATTTATTTTCATTTATTTATGTTTCTTTACTCGCTACCTAAGCTATCAAGACATTTTCTAGCGTGAAATCATGATAAAAGAAAGAAGTTCAAGCTCAAAACATAGAAAATCCAATTAATTGTTTGTTTCTGGCTTGCAGTTTCTGTCACGATGATTATTTTCAATGATTTGTATCAAGTTCACTCTTTTACAAACATGTGATGCCCATGTGTATGCTATTATTGCCTGAGGGAAAACCTGGACCGTGTACATCGACGCACCTCTCAGTGTAACGTAGTTCAGCGGGAATGTATTTATACAGTCCCAAATTTATGTCCAAAACGAAAGTACGGGTGATATTCAAATGCATTATTTTTCTCTTTCCGGTATATTGTTTTAGTATGTTTATGCTGCATTAACAAATATATGTGTATATGAAGTGAAAACACTAAAAATAAACAACGGTTGCGATAGACACCTTTATACTGTTAGATGCGTCTAATATCACTTTAATTGTTACTTATCAGTCATAATGGATGAAGTTGTTACATATCAGTCAAACTGTACGAAATTGCTACTTATCTGTCATTAAAAACAGACATAGTTAAGTGCCTTATCAGTAACAAAGGATTTAAATGTTACTTATCAGTCATAAAGAACTACAATGTTACTTATTGGTCATAAAGAACTACAATGTTACTTATCAGTCATAAAGAACTACAATGTTACTTATCAGTCATAAAGAACTACAATGTTACTTATCGGTCATAAAGAACTACAATGTTACTTATCGGTCATAAAGAACTACTATGTTACTAATCGGTCATAAAGAACTACAATGTTACTAACCAGTCATAAAGAACTACAATGTTACTTATCGGTCATAAAGAACTACTATGTTACTAACCAGTCATAAAGAACTACAATGCTACTTATCAGTCATAAAGAACTATAATGTTACTTATCAGTCATAAAGAACTACAATGTTACTTATTGGTCATAAAGAACTTCAATGTTACTAATCGGTCATAAAGAACTACAATGTTACTTATTGGTCATAAAGAACTACAATGTTACTTATTAGTCATAAAGAACTACAATGTTACTAATCAGTCATAAAGAACTACAATGTTACTTATCAGTCATAAAGAACTACAATGTTACTTATCGGTCATAAAGAATTACAATGCTACTTATCGGTCATAAAGAACAACAATTTTACTTAGCAGTCATAAAGAACTACAATGTTACTTATTGGTCATAAAGAACTACAATGTTACTAACCAGTCATAAAGAGCTACGATGTTACTTATCGGTCATAAAGAACTACTATGTTACTTACCAGTCATAAAGAACTACAATGTTACTTATCAGTCATAAAGAACTACAATGTTACTAACCAGTCATAAAGAACTACAATGTTACTTATTGGTCATAAAGAACTACAATGTTACTTATCAGTCATAAAGAACTACAATGTTACTTATCGGTCATAAAGAACTACAATGTTACTTATCAGTCATAAAGCACTACAATGTTACTTATCAGTCATAAAGAACTACAATGTTACTTATCGGTCATAAAGAACTACAATGTTTCTTATCGGTCATAAAGAACAACAATGTTACTTTTTGGTCATAAAGAACTACAATGTTACTTATCAGTCATAAAAAACTACAATGTTACTTATCAGTCATAAAGAACTACAATGTTTCTTATCAGTCATAAAGAACTACAACGTTACTTTTCGGTCATAAAGAACTACAATGTTACTTATCGGTCATAAAAAACTACAATGTTACTTATCAGTCATAAAGAACTATAATGTTACTTATCGGTCATAAAGAACTACAATGTTACTTATCAGTCATAAAGAACTACAATGTTACTTATCGGTCATAAAGAACTACAATGTTACTAACCAGTCATAAAGAACTACAATGTTACTAACCAGATATAAAGAACTACAATGTTACTTACCATTCATAAAGAACTACAATGTTACTTACCATTCATAAAGAACTACAATGTTACTTGCCATTCATAAAAGATGAAATTGTTTCTTATTTGTCACAATGAAATAAATTTTTACTTATCAGTCAGAAAGGACAGTTTCCCCAGGCGAAACGATGTTCATATCTTTATGAACGTTCATAAATGATGCACGAAGATTCATGAACAGCTCATGATCAGTTCATAAAGGCAGTTCATGAACAAATATTCATGAACAATCATGAACTTTTTTCATGGACTGTTCATGAACTTTTAAGGACATGATTATGAACCATATGATGAACTTTATGAATAATCTGATTTCACAAATATTCATGAAAGTTCATCAACTATTTTCATGGACTGTTCATGAACTTTTAAGGACATGTTTATGAACCATATGGTGACCTTTATTATCCCCACACTTTTTGAAAAAAAGGTTGGGATATTGTGGTTATCTCCGCCGTCCGTCCGTCCGTCTGTCCTGGCCAATATCTCCTCCTACACTATAAGCACTAGAACCTTGAAACTTACACACATGGTAGCTATGAGCATATGTGCGACCCTGCACTATTTGGAATTTTGATCTGACCCCTGGGTCAAAAATTATGGGGGTTGGGGTGGGGCCGGGTCAGAGATTTTCACTAATTTGTTTAGGTTATTTTACATTAACTTCTTCATTTCTACACCAATTTACTTCAAATTGATACTGGACCTCTCTTATGACAATACGGTCAATATCAACCATGCATGGCCCCATTCCCAACCCTGGGGCGCCCCCCCCACATAGGCCACACCCACCCAAAATTGCCTTTTACTATAATTTCTTCATTTCTACACGGATTAACTTCAAATTGATACTGAACCTCTCTTATGACAATACGGGCAATCTCAACTATGCATGGCCCCATTACCAAACCTGGGGCCCCGCCCACATAGACCACACCCACCCAAAACTGCCTTTTACTATAATTTCTTCATTTCTACACCGATTCACTTCAAATTGATACTGAACTTCTCTTATGACAATTCGGTCAATCTCAACTATGCATGGCCCCTTTACCAACCCTGGGGCACACCTAGGTCAAACATTCGGCGTGGGGATACGCGTCGGCCTCTGCCGCGCCATTTCTAGTTAACAATATGATTTCATGAAAAGTTCTTGAAAAATACTTGAATAAAAAGATTCATGAAATTTCATGACAGGATGTATTTTTACGAACTTTTGATGAATTTTCATAAATGTCTATAGGTCATTTTTGTTTCATGAGAAGTTCTTGAAAAATTCCTGAAAAAAAATATTCCTAAAATTTCATGATAAGATAAATTATCATGAATATTTAAAGATTTTTTTTAGACAGTAACCATCAGGCTCAATGCCATTAAGATTCTGGACCAGGAAAACAATTCAACTACAAACTGAAAATAGATTCATCAAATTGATAGTAAAATAATTAACAACATGATTGAAAATATATTGTATGATTGTAGATGATCTTTCTTAGTTTCTTTAATCATGCATACCAGTAGTAAAAAGGACTGAACTTTTCAAGGCATTTTATCTCCCATTTTATAACTTCTAACAAAACTCTATAATGTTCATTTCATTTTGTCATACATAGCATTGATATTAATTTTCTTTTGTCCTTGAATTTGATTTAATAATAATTTATTTTGTTATTATTCTTGTTATTGTGAAAAAAAAATCTAATTCTTATTCTTATAGTCAAAGGCCCTTTTTCACAACACAAATGGCCGCCACTCGGAAATGACAAAAGCGATATTTTTCAAAATTAAACTTGACCTTGATTTTGTCACATGAAACATCATATCCAAATTTGAAAAGAATCCACAAAGTTATGAGAATTAAATATCTTGAAATTTTATTTTATGTCTAAATGAAGTCCTCAGAACCATAAATCCTCTGCGAAATGAAGTTCTTATTGTCAAGAGCATTTCAAGAACAGTTCTTAAAACTAAGTAAGAGTTCTTGACCTGTTCGTAGAGGATTTTAAGAACATTTGTACAAGAACTGTTCAAGAACTGCCTTCAGGAACAGTTCAAAATCTTTTTAAGGACCTTTCCTGTTCTTGAACTATTCATAAACTATTCTTGAACACTTTAAGAATTTTTTTGAACAACTTATTTATTTCTGATGTTCTTGAACAGTTCTAAACAATGTTCTTGCACATATGATTGACTTTTTAAGAATCCAATATGTTGTTAAAAGGATCTGTCATTGCTCTTGGAAGAATTAAAAGAACAGTTTAAGAACGTTTTAATTACATCTTATTTCAAGAACAGTTTAAGATGATATCATGAACACAGACATGAACATTGCATTGCTGTTCTTACAAAGGAAGAATATTGTGTGCACAGGAAGATGAAACGGAAGGCACATGGTTTATGTTATATTTGGAAATGTAAGTCTTAAATAAATTACCGGCTAAACTTATCAGCCATTGGTTCCATTTCAAGTTCTTTGGCACTGTAAGCGTAACCATTTCAGGGAAACAACTGATTAGTAAAGCAGTCCCATGTTGAAAATATTAACACATGACAGATAGGGTCTCTATGCATATTAATTTGTGTCTATAGAATAAATGTCATGTACCATATATTCAACAAGAATTGTCAATTTGTATGACTTTCTGAAAAACCATAACAAACCATACACTCTAAATTCTCACTCTACACACTTCATGTATACTGATGACATGAAGGTCCATGAATAAATTATGGAAAGGTCATGAATATTCCTCAGAAATTCCCACAAAGTTCATGAATATTTCATGGACAGATGTCCATGAATAGTTCATGAATAGTTCATGAACAAAATTCATGAAAAGTAATCATACAGTTCTTGAATTATTCATGAATGATTCTTGAACTGAAAATGAGACTATTCATGATCTTTTCAATACATGAATTATTCATGAACATCAAACGTTCATGAACTTAAGAACAAATCTTAAACCACAAAGTTCATGAATGTTTTATGAACAGTTCATGAACAAAGTTCATGAACATTCATCATACAGTGCATACATATTCATGAATGATTCTTCAACTGAAAATGAGACTATTCACAATCTTTTAAATACATGAAATATTCATGAACATGAAAAGTTCATGAACTTAAGAACATTCATGAACCACAAAGTTTATGAATATTTCATGAACAATCCATGAACAAAGTTCATGAACATTCATCATACAGTTCATGAATATTCATGAATGATTGAAAATGAGACTAATCATGATCTTTTCATTACATGAAATATTCATTAACATGAAAAGTTCATGAATTTAAGAACATTCAAAAATTGTGTTCATGAATGTTCTTAAGTTCATGAACTTTTCAATTTCATGAATAATTCATGTAATGAAAAGATCATGAATTGTCTCATTTTCAGTTAAAGAATCATTCATGAATATTCGTGAACTGTTTGATGAATGTTCATGAACTTTGTTCATGAATTGTAAATGAATTGTTCATTAATATTCATGAATTATTCATAATCATTTAGCCTGGGACTTGTTAAAAATAAAAGTGAATATAATTATGACAGTCCACCTAGTGTTGTTTTTCCATGACAGAGTGTTTACAGTAGGCTCAAAAACCATATGGAGGAATATCATTTTTTGCATGCCTTTTTATATCTTGAAGTCATAATATAATGGTTGTGTTTGCAAAAAAAGATGTTAAATGACATGTTGTTATAAAAGAATATATTTGAACAAGCCACTTAAAGAGTAAACCTTCGTAAAACCCTAATTCATTTTAAGTACGTAAGTACGTAAAAAACAAACACATTTCATTGATTTATCCCATAATTGTTTAACACTCCTACTCCGCTTATAATGTGGTTTGATAACGTGAACAACAAAGGTATGCTAATGCATAATGCTCTTAAATTAACAAAAAATGTCATATATGCAACACTTTGAAATGTCCTTTATATAAACCTTTAGAGACTAATCAATATTCTCCAAGATAACAGCGTACCTGTTATGTGACATTGCATTAAACAAATTGCAGGAAATTAAAGGGACTTACTCACACATTTTGGCATTTTTTGAATTTCGTCATAAGATTTTAAAATTTATAAATGTTAAAAAGGGAACTAAAGAGTTCAAGTTTAAAACAAGAATAGTATTTAAGAAAGAACAAGCAAATTTGTTGAATTGATATCCCCCGCCTTATAAATTTTGTTTATGGATGAGTGCAAATCCCTTGATATATAACGTATAATCGTAACAAATTTATAAAAGGGTAGGGTAATTGGTTTTATGCCTTCAATGCAGTTCTCCTCATTGATATCTATACACCCATGAAGTTTCGTGTTAAAATCTTGTCTCTGAGATATAGCCCTGAAAAGTAACATCATACAAAAACAACAAAGGGCAATAACTCTTATTAAAAAAAGTGTAGGGTTATGGTTCTTGTGCACAGCACTTCTTCCCATTGATTTCTACACACCCATGTGTGAAGATGTAGATGGGACCTCTAGAGTATTCTAAAGCCTTTTCTTTATTTGACCTAGTGACCTAGTTTTTAGCACCTGTTTCTAACTCAGCCAAGATATCATTCTTATGAATGTTTTGACAAAATTAAATGAAGATTCAGCGATAAATGTGGCCTCTAGAGTGTTCAGAAGTGTTTTCTTCAATTTGATGGACTTACGCAAGCACTAAATGAAGCACACCCAATACTCATATATTGTGATAAGTTTTTTCTTCAATTTGACCAAGTGACCTAGTTTTTGACTCCATGTACCCAAATTATGACCTCTTTCGAGTTATCATTGGGACAAATAAATTGTTTTCTGCAATTTGACCTAGTGACTTAGTTTTTGACCCCATGTGTCCCAATTTTGATGTCTTCCAAGATATCATTGGGACAAATGTTTAGGTTTTATGAAGATTGGGTATTAACATTTAAATATGGCCTCTAGAGTATTCACAAGACAAATGTTGTGTGTGAGCTGACCTTTAACCCTTTGAGCGCTGGAACCGGATTTTGAAGGTTTTTGCAAACAGTTTGGATCCAGATGAGACGCCACAGAACGTGGCGTCTCATCAGGATCAAAACTGTTTGCTATTCTGATAGTATTCTTTGAAAAATATCGAAGAAAATGCTAATTTTAGAAATTCAGCAGACGACATTTTAGCAGCCGACAAATTACCCAGCATGCAAAGGGTTAATCTTGGAACACAGGAATAATGCTCAGTATGTCCCCTTAATAAGATGAGGAATTTTATTTCAAAATTGCTGTTTGATTGATGATTTACCATCTGCAAATGCTGTATCTTACTTATAATTTGAGCATTGACAATTAAGTATGACCTTGACCTTTACATTAACGATACAGACTAAAAACTCACCATGTTGTCGCCTCATGGAGAGCATTTGCTGCAAGTTTTTTTAAATTGCATAATGAATGATGAAGTTACATGCTCAGATGGACTTACACATGAACTAAGGCAGGAACACTCATACACTCAACAATTTGAGAGCTATATCAAAGCTATATCAACACCAATCAAAGTTCATTCTGTTGCTTAAATATTTATGAATGACAAGATGCTACACAAGACTAAATGTTCAATATTTTATTTGATACTGAAATTTAAATGTTAAACTATATGATAAAATATTGGACGCTAATACTTTATATAGTAGTCTTAACATTCCACAAGAAGATGAACAAGTTAATTAACAAACAGAACTGATCAGTGTTTAGGTTGGAAACAAAGTACTTTATATAAATCTATTCTGTATATTGGGATTTAAGGCAACCAACAAGGGATTACAGGGCAAAAATAAAGGGATTTTCTAAGGGATTAATAAAGAATTGATTTTGAGTGAGGTAAAGAGAATACGTAACAACGGAACCCATAATAAGTAATTTCAGAGATTTTTAAGATAACCTTTTCTATGAAAGGGTATGAAGAGGATCTTATGGAAATGACAATGTCTAATCTCGCCTCCTAAATGAACTCTTCAGACACCTTGAAAGTGCAATACAAGAAGAATACATGAGAACTCTTCAGTGATCATGTGAGGGCAATGCATGATGAATATAGCAATAATGCTTAGCAGATTAAACTTCATATCATAAGACACAATGCTTGCAAGTTTTAATGTTGTATGTTGGAAAATGTAAAAGAATTTCTCAAGACACATTTGCTTCTATGGAAATACAGTAAAATTGACGGACAGACTGACAGACAGACAGCAGACAAACAGCGGACAGACGGACCAAAGACAGTGGACAGACAGACATCATTGACAATCCAAGTTTAACTCAGCTCTTCTTTGTAATAAGGGTATAATAATTACTTCCTTCACATGTATACATAATATCTTTAAAACACTATTAACCGCTAGTTCACATCATTTCTTCATGCATCTTTCCTTAACACTCTTACACTAAATCATCATGATATTTGACATAAAATAAACAGGATGTGTTTGTGAAACACAATGTCCCCCTATATGACGTTTGACCTTGAAGGATGAACTTGACCTTGACCCTTCACCACTCAAAATGTGCAGCTCCATGAGATACACATGCATGTCAAATATAAAATTGCTATCTTCAATATTGCAAAAGTATTCATAAAATAAGCGATTTGGGCCACATATATTTGACCTCTGACCTTGAAGGATGACCTTGACCTTGACCTTTCACCACTCAAAATGTGCAGCTCCATGAGATACACATGCATGCCAAATATCAAATTGCTATATTCAATATAGCAAAAGTTATTGCAAAATGTTAAAGTAGGCGCAAACCAACCAACAGACCAACCAACAGACCAACCAACCAAAAGACAGGGCAAAAACAATATGTCCCCCACTACTATAGTGGGGGACATAAAAAATCTCAATTATTAAACATACCAATTTATAAATATATATACATGTATGTATATATATATATCCATTCTTACCAACAAAATAAGTCTCCATAGTTATGTGACTCTGTCAAGTTGTTATCAAATTCAAACAAGAATACTGTGAAACCAATACCATTCATTGCACACACATTTTCTTGAAATTTCAAGGGTCCGCAAAACCACGGCATTAAATTTTCAACAAAAGTTTTAGTTCCAGGTCTTACATCAGACATTGTAAGAAATTAAAAAAATTAAGATCCAAAGAATGTGCATCAAGAATCCATGAAATTTCATGGCAACAAAATTAAATAAAATTTCAGTATAATGCTGTTCAGAACAAACTTGAGGCACAGCGACTGAAATCTTTGCAATTTTAATATTTCAACAACAACAGCAAATATACGACTTACCTTTTATTAATATCCACTGATAAGCGAAAAATGAAGGCGGTGAATTCCCAATATAGAAACAAACAAATCCAAATGTAATTACACAACCATTCACCATTCAATCACCTCGCCAAAAATCTGCATTCGTAAGGGTATTGTTTTTTATCCAATTAAAATCTGTATATAAACACGAGAGTTAAATGTCCGATTCGTTTGGAAGGTTGAAGATATCATCTGAGGTTTTGTTTATTACTAAATCCCATTGTTTTTCTGTTGAAAGAAGACACAGTGTACAAAATGGTGATACTTCAACCCGATAAAACAGTGTGGTATAATTTAATAGGTAGCTAATCTGGATTAAAATCATGTAATTTATTTTTTATAATGAATTAATGCCATGCGTAGCCCATAGCTGTGAACGGTTCAATACATTGGAGGGATTAAAGGCCTTTTTGTCACACATTAAATCAGTTCAAAGTTGACAAAAGATGTGGCGTATGATCATTTCAATATAAAACACACAAAAGCAACTTAATGAACCCAAACTGTGAGATGCCAATTCAGTTTTTTTTTAAAAACCAAAACAATGGCCGACTTAAGTACATGTACTTAAGCTGTCAATGATAAAACATTAATAATAGTTTTGTAGCAGTAACTTAAGTTTTAATTGCTGCACTGGATATTGTCTTAAAAAAGATCTAAGGAAGAGTTAATTAATGAGACTTGTAAGAATAATCACGAAAAATTATGACATGACTCCATCAGTCAAGGCTCAGTACTACACCAAAGCCAAACATAAATTGGCCAATCAGATGAAAGGTTTCAAAATTCTATCAGCATGAAGAAAGCAGACTATCAAATATGTTTGTACAAAAAACTAAAAAAAAATGAATATTGTCATTATTTTTATCAAATGAATAAGGGAATGAGTTGAATCTGATTTGTTTAAACCTGTGGGTTAGGGTCCTGACAGGGAGGGAGTAAACATTTTTTTTTATGATAAAGCTGCCTATGGGGAAAAATGTATGCCAAGTCCAACATTTTTCGGTCTCCAACAAAATCTATCCACTTGCTGATACAAGTGTAATTTTGTGTTTTTTGTTGTATATCAGAATAAGCTAATACCCGGCTTGTAAGGTACAATCCTTGTGCATGTTTTGTTAAGACTGTATATAAGACGATATTAATTGACAACTTTGCAGGTTTCGGATTATGAAGCTTTGCCTAATCTTCTTATGAAACAACAAAAATTATTGAACAAATTGATTTTCAAAACAGTTCTAAGCCTGATTTTTGCTATTTAATAACAGTTCATTTATTTTGAGTTCCATATTTTTGAACATTCAATTTGGAAAAGCAAGCCCTTATTTATCACAAGTGTCAGCCAATGAAAATGGAAGGTATTATTAATCATGCCATTTCATAGGTCAATTTATAAAGTGATGATTCAATATTTGATCCAATTGAGAACATTCAAGTGCTATATTTATGTTAGTTACATTCATGGGTATTGTGGAATCTTTGTGGAACAGGCACATATTTGAAGGTCTTGAATTTGCATACTTCTTATTTCAACGAGTAAATTTCATAAAATGTAAAATATAAGTGGTTGTCACAGAAATTCATGCAAAAGTAGGAACACGAGAGGGGTAAAATCATAACTCCGTAATTATTAGTGCTTCCGCAGTATAAGCTTAATGTTGTCTAGTGAAACACTACATTATGTCTCTGTTAACATTTAACCCTTTGAGCGCTGCAACCGAATTTTGAAGGCCTTTGCAAACAGTTGCAAACAGTCTGGATCCAGATGAGACGCCACAGAACGTGGCATCTCATCAGGATCCAAACTGTTTGCTATTCTGATAGTATTTTTTGAAAAAAAAATCGAAGAAAATGCTTATTTAAGAAATTTAACAGACAACATTTTAGCAGATGACAAGTTTCCCAGCATGCAAAGGGTTAAACATTTATCTTTTCCATTTGAGCCGCGCTCTAGGAAAATGGGATTTAATGCAGGTGCGCAAAGTGAGGTCCAAGATTAGCCTGTGCAGTCCACATAGGTTAATCAGAGACAACACTTTCCGCCAACTGGATTTTCCCCAAGAAGAGACTTTTAAACGACTTTTAAACGCCATAAAAGCGGACTTCACAGGCTAATCTGGGACGACACTTTACCCACATGCATTAAACCCTGTTGTCCCAGAACGAGGCTCATTCAATTTTGTTAAAGTAAATACAGACAAAGAACATAAAAAATTATGTTGTATCACAGCTTACTCGTGGCATGTGACAGATGTAACGCATATCAGCATGTAAAGGTATCAAAAACAAACTGTCTTGTTATGACCTTTATTCGACCTCCTCTATCAACTCAAGAAGACAAAAAATTATCTTTCCATAGGTGGTAATCAATAGCTTCTTTACCATAATAGATTTTCCCATGGTCTATTAATTTGGTAATTCAAATTTTATTCAAGCTGTTGATTTATAATTCTGATCATAGAGATTCATTTTTTAGGTCAATAGTGTATTAACTCTTTCAGTGCTGGAAACAGATTTTGAAGGCCTTTGCAAACAGTTTGGATCCAGATGAGACGCCACAGAACGTGGTGTCTCATCAGGATCCAAACTGTTTGCTATTCTGATAGTATTCTTTGAAAAAAAATCAAAGAAAATGCTAATTTTAGAAATTCAGCAGACGACATTTTAGCAGACGACAAATTTCCCAGCATGCAAAGGGTTAAGATTCTATTGACATTAGTTTAAACCTATTTATTTAAGCTCGATCGCATCGAAAGCCTTAGGCTTATAGAAACGCTCTTGAGTCCGTTTCCTGGGACTAGAACCAGTACTTGGTGTCTTTGGGGGAGATCGAAGGAACGCTCCCAGTGGGGTTCAAACCCGTGACCTCCCGATCGCTAGGCGGACACCATATCCACTACGCCATGGCATTAACATTGGCATTAAGATAATTAAAAATGCAACTTTTAACAACATCATGTTGACAGCGGTAGTTTTTTTGTCTCGGAGTTGAATAAGTTCATCATGATTGTAAGTCAAACTGTCTTGTTATTCACCATACTATAAGGAATATTGCATTCTATTCTAATTAGTCCCACACAGAATGAGCAATTCAGAAAACTGTAACCTCTGACCTACCAAAGTCTGTAACGGTTTCAACATGCAAAATTCTACCAATAGTTACATTTGCACTTTGTTCTATAGAAGCATTGTTAGAATGTAGACCAGTTAAAAAGAGATTTAATTGTTACCAATTAGAGACCTATAAGTAGTTACAAAATATGAGTAATTTTCACACGGGGACAAAATACAAAATAACTCGCATATACAAAATTACTCGGATTGTAATACAAACAGACTTAGAAGCATTTGTCAAAGTGTTCATTGTGAAGATTATTTTAAGACAGACCAATTATGTCGGTACTATAAACAAACATAGGACATCACAATTACTGACAAAGTCCATAAGGGTAATAGCTATGACACTATTTAAATGGTACAGAATAACACTTTTAAATATGACATAATGATACATACTTTTGGAAGTACTTTTGGAATTTAGCTGCAAACAACCATCACCAAATTATATATTTTCTCTACCTGGTAAAAATAAAACATAATTAGTCTCTTTTTAGGAAACACTAGCTAGTTTCCATTTTTTTTTATTTATTTTTTATACCACATTTATATAGCACCCTTTTTCATACTCGAGATGTGCATTCAAAGGCGCTTTACATTTTTTCCCATTATGTATCAAACATGCTTAAAATTACAAATTCATGCTTTGGAAAGAAAACAGTGAACATTAAATATATATATTCTAGTTTTCTATGTTTTATGGCAACATCAAAATGGAACAATCATTCATGTCCTGGAAAAAAAAGAGTTTTGTATTCAGAAATGTTTATCAATGGAGCAAGTCAATAACTTCTGAAGACTTTTATTGTATCGGTAATGCTCATAATTACTGCTGAGCAAACACAAAAGGTTGCTTTTTCTATTACATTGTCCTACAATGTTACAATTACGTTAACAATTGTACAGCATCCATTATCAAGCGCTTGCGTTGTTGCGTTATGAGCGCAGCACAGGAAATCCCAGGCGTAACTAGATCGCAATTGTAATAACCAGGAGAATATAGGGCTTCCGTTTCTAAGTTTTTTGTGTTTATTAGGAATTTTCGCCATTTTCAACAGTATTTCAGTCATATAACAGTGTTCAGTTAATCACAGTGTTGAGTTAAAGCTTTGCATGCTGGGTAATTTGTCGTCTGCTAAAATGTTGTCTGCTGAATTTCTAAAATTAGCATTTTCTTCGATTTTTTTCAAAGAATACTATCAGAATAGCAAACAGTTTGGATCCTGATGTGACGCCACGTTTTGTGGCGTCTCATCTGGATCCAAACTGTTTGCAAAAACCTTCAAAATCCGGTTCCAGCACTTAAAGGGTTAACCTACTTGCACTTTTGCTGGTATATGCTGGTTTACCTGTACTAAATGCACATACTAATGCCAGTAACTAACAACCGATCTACTTGAATCAAAAGCAAGGGGAGAACAAAAAATTGTCTACTAATTTATAAGTCTTGAAGAATGAGATTTAGCTCAAGAAAGATGTTAGTCATTTTACCGTGTACAATTTTTGGACAGTACCTTTCCATGACTGCTATACCTTTCCTATAATTAAAAACTTAAGGCTATGTAAGTTTTACCAAACCAAAGTTCTTAATCATGGGGCCAAAGGATTTCAGGAAGGTTCATTTCAATTCACCTTATTTATACAAATAAGAGGCCAATGATTTTCTGCCATTATGATGTGGACCAACAAAGTGGGAATCAATACAACCACTGCAACAGTAACAATGCAACTGTTGTTACAGGATTGTTACAGGATTGTTACCAATTTTGGATGGATATACATTGCCAAGGCAAACAAAACGTCAAGCAATGGTGAACAATTCGATAACTTCAATTGTTGAATATTTGCTTATAGACAATAAGTTACAGATTTACAAATAAATTTTTCAGTTTCAAACAGTTGGTTACTGGGTATGTTGTTTATTTTGACTACTATACTTGAAGACAATATATTGATAATATACAAAAATAATATGATATTTTTCTGGAAAAGCTGGGCTAAATGCATGGGCGTAAAGTGTAGTCCCAGACTAGACTAGTAGGAAGTAAAATATTGGCAAATAAAAATCCTTGAAAATGTAAGCTTTCTCAAAAAGCATTTATTTTCCCAAAATGACTGCCTTAATTCTAAATTGTTGGAAGGTTTTAAGAAACGAAATAATATTTGTATAAATAAATTTCAACATTTAGTTCATTTCCTTATTAAGTTCAATAAGTTAAATCTAAGTAAATAAAGTATTGAAAACACTTTTATTCTCAATTTTAAAGTATTTGTTACCAAAAAAAAACACAACACCAATTTCCCGATAGTAGTCAAGAGGGGGTGATTTTTCCCAAACCGAAGGGCCCCTGCTTCATTCCCCAAATTGTGAGAAAAACACTGATAGCTGTTGGGCTTGAAAACAGAACACAAATTTCAAACACAAACACATATTTCAAACACAAACACATTGACAATATGTTAATGTAAAATTACCTTTTTTTCAAGCTAATCCTATTTTTTCCCCAATAAATCAGTTATTTCCATATTCAGTTCTATAAGTTGAACCTTAGATAATATGGTATTGAAAACACTTTTATTCTCAATTTTAAAGTATTTGTTAGCAAAATAAACACAACCCCAACTTCCCAATATTAGTCAAAACGGCGTGATTTTTCCCAAACTGAAGGACCCTGGCCCCATTTCCAGAATTTGTGGAAAAAAACACTGACAGCTGTTGGGCTTGAAAACACTAACAAAAATTTCAAACACATACACATATTTCAAATACAAACACATCAACACTGTTTTAAATTTAATATTACCTTTTGTCAAGCTTATTCTATATTTTCCACAATAAATCACTTATACTTTGCTTATTTTAAATAATCCTTTTAAACCACTGTGTTCGCTTTCTGCAACAAATTCCAACAAAAGTCCATTTTTAAAACACCCCACATGGCACCGGATAACAGTAGATAAGTTTTCTATAAGTATCTATTACTTCATCAAAATGATTTTCTTTTTAACATGGTTTAAACCCGTGTTCATTCATTCATTGACAATCCTAATTACTACCAACAATCAATGTTCGCACGGTATTTAACAAGGAGAAATATTAATTACTGCCTAATTGATAAATAATTGGACCATACCCTGCCAGTTCATTATGTCACATAATTTACTGTCTCCAATTTAAGCCAAGCTTTTATTTTACCATTACGTCCATGAAAAGGAAAATATTAACCCTTTGAGTGCTGGAACCGGATTTTGAAGACCTTTGCAAACAGTTTGGATCCAGATGAGACGCCACAGAACGTGGCGTCTCATCAGGATCCAAACTGTTTGCTACTCTGATAGTATTTTTTGAAAAAAAATCAAAGAAAATGCTCATTTTAGAAATTCAGCAGACGACATTTTAGCAGAAGACAAATTTCCCAGCATGCAAAAGGTTAAAGGATCTTGTCAACAGTGTATACCACAAATATAGAAACATGTTTAAAATGGTGCATATTCAAATTGTTTTACTTAAATTAACGTTCACTGAGACATGAATTGATTTGCATATATTTATATTTTAACTCGGTGTGAACCAATCATTTAAGGCCACTGAAAATATTTTCACAATGTACCAGATGGGTATTACATTTTATCCACTTATTATCAGGATTTCAAAATAAGTAAATATGACAATTCCCCATCCCCACTCATTATCTTGTCAATGAGTTTAATGAAACTTTAAAAGAACTCCGTTTATTTGCATGCATTCTTTTACAAAACTTACGAAACCATTACTTTAATATCAGACATTTTTTAAACAAAATTAAGTATAATAATCCATAATAAATCAAATAAATTTTCCTTCCTACCAAACATCCTTCCATATCCCTTTGAGTGCTGGATCCGGATTTTGAAGGCCTTTGCAAACAGTTTGGATCCAGAAGAGACGCCACAGAACGTGGCGTCTCATCAGGATCCAAACTGTTTGCTATTCTGATAGTATTCTTTCAATAAAAATTGAAGAAAATGCTAATTTTAGAAATTCAGCAGACGACATTTTAGCAGACGACAAATTTTCCAGCATGCAAAGGGTTAAAATTACAGAAGGATAAAAAAACAGTATGAGCCTTGCTCTGGGAAAAAAAAGGGCAAACTGCACAGGCTAATCTGGAACGACACTTTACGCACATGCATTAAGCCTCGTTTTACCAGAGCTAGGTTTATATTAAATTCTTGGCCCAAATCAGCTTATGGGTGATATCATGCAGCACTCACCAGAGTCTGTTGCTCACCTTGTGATTGAAAAGTCCTTCTCTGGAAGCGTTCTAAGGATCTATCCCTAGATGCCTAATGTAAAAGCTCTTCGAAAGAAAGGGACTTGGTAGCTGTCTTTATACGCTCAAGGATTTTGAGGCAATCATAGGCAAGCTTAACTGAAAATGTTTTAACTTTAACTTAAAATTTTTTAGAATGAATAAGCACTTAACTAGCTCTAAAAAATTGGTCAAAAGTTATTGACAGATTTATTTGAATTAAATTTAGTCATTATTTTATTTATTAAGTAAAGAAAAATTGTATACATTGTTACAACAACCCATGTGTAACTTTAACAGTTTTATATACTCATAAATAGCTTTGCTATCATTCTGACCCCCAGCTGACTATTGGCATAAGGCCAAAAATAAAAACTGAGTTTCAGGTAAACAATGCATACATAGCGAACACAAAACTCACCATACAATTTTAAAATTTGTGAAATCTACATTGAACCCCAGTTTAAATTATGAATTCTTTTTTTACTGAAACATATCTTAAACAAGTGTACACAAACACAGTTTTATCTAAACAATGCCTATATTAATTGTTTCGAGACCAGAAACTCAAAATTACTTTTTTTGGCCTTGATTACAAGTATAATGGTCACATTTAGAACTAATCAGCCCTGAAACTATCTCACATAGAATTTGATACCCTGACTAAAGTAATCCAAGACCATACCCTATTATTTACTAATTACAGTTAAATAAAATATCTCATATCTTTGAATCAACAAGGCAAGCAGATTGCGCGTGTTAACTTATCGTCAGTTAAAATCAGATACATTTCAATCATTTCAATATAGCAATCATGAGTATTTTTGGCATGCCTCTTGCATAAGTGATTATTTCTGCATTTAAATCTGTCTGAACAAGTAAAACAAATCCCACTTATAGGGCAAAGGAAAGTTAGTTAATCAATGTGCGATCTCCAGTTGTCATAAATATCAAGAATCATTCAATTATGGTTGTAGTACCAATAATAGTACAATCGAAAGGTGACATTCTTGAACCTAGGGACCCTGTTCTTTCATGTAAGTTGTAACAGTCAATCTCAGCTTGCTTGTCATTTCTTTCATTCGAAAATTCATTTGTACTAGACAAAGTTATGCTCAGGGCCCATATTCACCATTCCATTCTTAAGACTTAAGAATACAAAAAAGGCGTAGAAGCAAACAAAAATATGTTCCATGTTTGAATATATACAGGCTTCAAATGTTGTTAACATCATAAATAAATTATTCTAAATGAAGAATCGTGTAGTTTGACAAAGACATATCATTTTAACCTGCAGGCATTACTGCTTGGTGTTCCCATAAAACAGATGGTGTTTGTTTTTCAAACTGATACATAAAAATGGAAATTTACAATGGGCAATTACTGTTAAACAAAATGAGAAGACAGACAAGTTGTGTTAAAAGGTGAAGTTACAAAGGGAGCCCCATGTGAGGATCAAACTCAAGTCTCTAGTTTACAAGACACTTAACTCCTTTACCACTTCCAATCGACATAAAGTAACAATCTAAGTTTGAGCTGTACATATGAACTCATTAATGCTCAAAGCATTTAAGAAGAATTAGGGACACAAGTTGTCATGTTTAAGACTAGGGTGTGGAGAGGGGAAAACATTATGCAATTGCTGCCTGTGTGTGTCATTAACTTCGTGTGTGTGTTTTGGTTGTAAACGATCAATTGACGACAGTTTTGTATTATTATTTAAGGTGGTTAAACACTGAAAATTGTATTTAAAAATTTACCGCTATTTACCTTTCAAAATTGGTCGCACTAAATGCACGAAATAAGATACCACCAAATAAGGGATATAACACATTTCCATGTCTTAAAAACATGATTACCTCCCTTTGTTTCAAATTTGACACTTTCAGGAAGATAAACACATATCGAAAGTAGCAAGTTATATCATAGATACCCCAATTTTTCTGTGGTTAAAACCTATCAATGCACCAGTGCTTTAGATAACTTTTGGGGTATATTGGGTAATTACCCCCTGTTTTTGACAACAATAGGGTCTTTGTAAATTCAATAGAGTTTTAGCAAAAATTGTCACCCCCTACTTTTGAGCTTAATTGGGTTTTTCACCCCCGGTTTTNTGTAAAGATTGGTTTTGTTTGACGTGACTTTAGATTTGGGAACAAACATTTTACCTTTTGTAAAAAAAAATCAAAATAAATTTTCTTCAAATATTTTCTCACGGTGCAATTGGATCATATGTATCAGTATTAATACTGGTAACTTCAGGCGATGGTAATTTCAGAACTTTCTATTATCAATCAGCTTTATAAAATCATGCAGAATTTTTGCCAGATGCATTTCATAGCATTCACTTATGATTAAATATTAACAAAATTACCTTATTTATTATATATTATCACAGACAACTATTTTTAGTGCTTCATTCTTTTAAATAGATTTCAATTCAATTAGCCCTTGAGACGCAAATTGTCCTTATAACCACCCTGAGGTTACCTACTTGCAAACACATACGGTTTGGGATTAAAAACATACTCATCCCGAAATTAAATCTCGCAAGTTAAGACATGTTTGATTGAATACTTGAAATATATACAAACACCTGGGACTGCTACATATTCAGGCCTGGAAGCAGCTTGGTTTGGAGATGTCGACTGCAAGTGATGAGGCGTGCAAAATGTTTGATGCCACCTTGACGCAGGTATTTATATGAGCCTTTTTCTGTGAAAACTGGGTGTAATGCATGTGCTTATTATATAGTGTTGTCTGCACATGCTTATCAGGAACGGCACTTTCCGCTTTTATGGAATTTGTCGTTTATAGGAAGTCTCTTTTAGGCGAAAATTAGGTTTAGGCGGAAAGTGTCTGAACTGAACCAACCTATACATGTATAATTTAAACTATAAACAATGGCTATGTTTACTGGCTTATTCTTCATGAGGGCTTAATACCTTTCATCAACATACGTCAATTAGATAATCTCCTTAATACTTACCATTTAAAAAGCACTGTTGATTGTTAAATTCCCTGAAAAATGCAGCAATTTGTTTGCCCAATGGAGAGAAGTACTGGTACCCTGCCTATTGGAAAAAAATAAGCACAAAAACCCCTGAAATTTGGAAAATTCACGTCGTAAAATCTTTAGATTGGGAAGTATGGGTTTAATTAATTGCTTGTTACATAATTGCACAAACCCATTTAAATACTCTTTTACATGCCTTTGTGATAGAATGTTCAGTTTCAGTGCTCATTTTATTTTTTCACTTACAGATTATACACTATTGGCACAAAATTGATGCAATTTTCGTTCTTTTGGGAATTTTTCTCAGGGCAACTGGGAATTTTGTAATTTTCCTCGATCTGGAAAGTGCCTTTTATGGGTACTTTATAAAAAAGGAAAAAAATAGCTGAAATGTCTTTTATTAATTTTTATATTCATTTCATAAACAAATGTTTGTTTCCATTACAATAAGGCAGTGAATCACTTTGATGATGCAGCTGTGGGAGGAATGGCGAAATGTCTGGAGAGAATGACAGAGGCAGATCCGAATTTTGGTAACACTGATTCATTATTTTTATGAAGAAAATGAAATAAATCAAACAAAAGTAAATACTTACCTTTGATCTATTTCATTTCCTTTGTGTCCCAAGAAGTATTGTGAGCTGTTTAATAAATGGTTTCAGTGCAGTTTCAATTTACTTACTATTATCAAGTGCAACTACTCATGGAGAATGCAAAGTTTGAGTCCCTATGCAATCTATAGGTTACGAAGTTAAAAAATGTATCCCCCTTTAAAAACTAAAGATTGCATTGTTACAGATTGCTTCACAGTACGAAATGTGCCATCTGATTGGGCAGATATTTATCACTGCCTTGAAAAGCTCCAAGCTTTTTTTGAAAATAATTCATATTTTTAATTTTTATTCATTTCGTCTAGTTGTTGGTCTTGCGATGAAGAACAGTTTTAACCTTCAGTTGATTCACAATAACTACACCCACACTCAGGAGATATACCGCATGATGGAGTTGTCACAACAGCCACACGTGAAACCATGGGAACGGAAACATGCAGAAGCGACCAAGCTGCTAAGCGAGGGGTACTGTTGTTGTTTTTCCTGAAAGTTATTATTTGCAAGAATGATCTTTGTAACCCCAGCTTATATAATTATGTATTTTATCTCATCCTCATGAGTGGATTTTTGATATCATCTGATAAATAATGGTGTATTAAACAATGTTGACATACACCAAACATGCTTGATATAGAAACATCTTTTTGTTTATTCACATCGCATCATTTGATGTTCAGTGTAGTTTCAATCCATTTTGTTTTGTTAACTTTGGCCATGAAAAAATACAAATGTGAAAATGACAGGATAAATAGAATAACAGGTAAGTTTTGAAGACATAAAAGATTTGCATGGAACAAAAACCTGAACAACTTTCCAAGTCAGGTTGTTTATTTTCTCTAATTTTTAAGCCTTGCTAAAGAAATTTATCTAAATTGAATGCTTATATATTACTCTCTATAAAAAAAATATAGTTACCCATGCAACCGTTGTCTTTGTCAAGACATGTGTCATGGGGATATTCTTATATGTGATGGTTGTTGCTTAATTCAATTTTTTTAGAAACCTTTATTTTTTGTCGATGTCAGATTTACATGCACTTTTCCACGAAATGTCTTTATTTGATATTTGTAGATATTTCATATTACAGCAAGTTTAACGACGCTTGTTTTCTGTGGGAGGATATTCTGCTGGAACATCCAACAGACCTGTTGTCAATAAAAATGCTGCAAGATATTTACCTCGTCAACGGCAACTCCTACAGCCTCAGAGACAGCATTGCAAGGGTTGCACCGTACTGGACTGCAGATATGCCACTCTATGGGTAATGGTTATTCTTAAAACAGTTTGTTTTTTCCAAACCATTAACTTATTTTTTTGTCTCAACAGTCTCAGAAGTCTATTTCCTTGGAACAGTAACTAATATGATCATAGATATGACCCTACAAATAATATATAGAATATATTTGTTGATTTCTGTGACTGATCTAATTTTTTTTCACCAGTGGTTAAAGGAAAGAATAAGTTCACAAGTGGCATAGTATACATTTTCTATAACCATAAGTGAAATAAATATTGGATCAATCATCAATTACAACACATTTTCTTGTTATTTTTTATGCTTAAGTACAATAAATAAACAGAAATATGAAAACAAAGCTTAAACTTCATGTGTTATTATAATTAACGCTGCTGGCCATGTTGCGGTTTCAGAGATGTGCTGGCAATGTACGGATTTAGTCTCGAGGAAACGAACATGTATGATGTCGCTAGGCAGAAGGCTCAACAGGTTAGTAACTAAGGGTTGATTGAAGGTCTTTATTCTGAAAGTTCCTCATTGTAAATGATTCATTTTATCATGATACTGGCTTTAATGAAAATGTACAAATTATTGCTGTTTAACTGACCTTAAAGTGATATACACATGTATTCAGAGACCAATTTTGTTTCCATTCTTGATGGCAACGCAGTTAAATATATAGTGCAGGTTGCATACCAGATGCAACAATATTTAATGTCAAAATTAAAATCACTTTCATGACTTTTGCTGCCAAAAGCCATTGTCACCAAATGTTAAAATTACAAAAGTGGTAAAAACATTTTTAAAGTGTAGATTTTTTTAAGTAGTTGTTTCCAAAATCCTGTACGAAAATGTACTTAAAGTCAAACACAAGCGCCCAAACGAAAGCAGCTAGGGTCTGTCAGTGTCTTTGATTCACATTTTCTTTGTTTTAGGGCCAATCAGCATATGAATGGCTGTAGAAAGAATACCATGATCAATATCCAGTATTTATCCACACAAGTTATATGGCCCTGTTATCATTAATGTGGCCCACTTCGTCTTTCAGGCGTTGGAAATCAACCGCCACGATGCCTGGGCTACACATTGTTTGGCACACGTGCATGAGATGACAGGAAACCACAGAGATGGCATAGCGTTCATGATTGAGACAGAGACAAACTGGAATGTCAGTAATTTAACCCTTTGCATGCTGGGAAATTTGTCGTCTGCTAAAATGTCGTCTGCTGAAATTCTAAAATTAGCATTTTCTTCGATTTTTTTTCTAAGACCACCATCAGAATAGCAAACAGTTTGGATCCTGATGAGACGCCACGTTCTGTGGCGTCTCATCTGGATCCAAACTGTTTGCAAAGGCCTTCAAAATCCGGTTCCAGCGCTCAAAGGGTTAAATACCATAGTTCAATAACCCTATATCTGTAGAAGAAAATATAAACACTAAAGGATTTCTTGAACTGTTTGAGTTTTTTTGTGTTTGCAGATTTTTAATGCAAGAGTATGCAAGATGATTTATAAAAACTAGCATAAAATTCATAAAATTATTAATGTGATAAAGACATTTTATGTACAATTCATCCAATACACATTTACTAATGGGATTTAGGTTATATTCAAACCTATATACAAGAATACCAATGGAATTAAGGTTATATTCAAACCTTTACAAGAATACCAATGGAATTAAGGTTATATTTAAAACCAAACAATAATTCAACGGTCATAAACTCTTTATTGTAGTAATTTAAAATATATATTGATAATTAAATAATAATCATTAATTACCGTTAATAATCCTGATTAATTACAATTATTATTATTATTGTCTTTGATGATATTATAGTTACAAGTATTATTATTTTGTTATAATTATTATAAGCTTGGCTGTTTTCGAAGAAAACCCAAGGTATTGTCATAGCCAGCTCGTCGTCAGCCGTCCGCCGTCCGAGTCGTCCACAAACTTTAATATTGGCCATAACTTTTGCAATATTGAAGATAGCAACTTGATATNGATTTCTGTGACTGATCTAATTTTTTTTCACCAGTGGTTAAAGGAAACAATAAGTTCACAAGTGGCATAGTATACATTTTCTATAACCATAAGTGAAATAAATATTGGATTAATCATCAATAACAACACGTTTTCTTGTTTTTTTATGCTTAAGTACAATAAATAAACCGTAATATGAAAACAAAGCTTAAACTTCATGTGTTATTATAATTAACGCTGCTGGCCATGTTGTGGTTTCAGAGATGTGCTGGCAATGTACGGATTTGGTCTCGAGGAAACGAACATGTATGATGTCGCTAGGCAGAAGGCTCAACAGGTTAGTAACTGTTAGTTGATTGAAGGTCTTTATTCTGAAAGTTCCTCATTGTAAATGATTCATTTTATCATGATACTGGCTTTAATGAAAATGTACAAATCATTGCTGACCTTAAAGTGATATACACATGTATTCAGAGACCAATTTTGTTTCCATTCTTG
This sequence comes from Dreissena rostriformis, assembly GCA_007657795.1. Classification (NCBI taxonomy): domain Eukaryota; kingdom Metazoa; phylum Mollusca; class Bivalvia; order Myida; family Dreissenidae; genus Dreissena; species Dreissena rostriformis. Next base: position 15,628 of record VMBQ01000834.1, on the reverse strand, counting down.
ATGGCAACGCAGTTAAATATATAGTGCAGGTTGCATACCAGATGCAACAATATTTAATGTCAAAATTAAAATCACTTTCATGAGTTTTGCTGCCAAAAGCCATTGTCACCAAATGCAAAAATTACAAAAGTGGTAAAAACATTTTTAAAGTGTAGATTTTTTTAAATAGTTGTTTCCAAAATCCTGTACGAAAATATACTTAAAGTCAAACACAAGCGCCCAAACGAAAGCAGCTAGCGTCTGTAAGTGTCTTTGATTCACATTTTCTTTGTTTTAGGGCCAATCAGCATATGAATGGCTGTAGAAAGAATATCATGATCAATATCCAGTATTTATCCACACAAGTTATATGGCCCTGTTATCATTCATGCGGCCCACTTCGTCTTGCAGGCGTTGGAAATCAACCGCCACGATGCCTGGGCTACACATTGTTTGGCACACGTGCATGAGATGACGGGAAACCACAGAGACGGCATAGCGTTCATGATTGAGACAGAGACAAACTGGAATGTCAGTAATTTAAATACCATAGTTCAATAACCCTGTATCTGTAGAAGAAAATATAAACACTAAAGGATTTCTTGAACTGTTTGAGTTTTTTTGTGTTTGCAGATTTTTAATGCAAGAGTATGCAAGATGATTTATAAAAACTAGCATTAAATTCATTAAATTATTAATGTGATAAAGACATTTTATGTACAATTCATCCAATACACATTTACTAATGGGATTTAGGTTAAATTCAAACCTATATACAAGAATACCAATGGAATTAAGGTTATATTCAAACCTATACAAGAATACCAATGGAATTAAGGTTAAATTTAAAACCATACAATAATTCAACGGTCATAAACTCTTTATTGTAGTAATTTAAAATATATATTGATAATTAAATAATAATCATTAATTACCATTAATAATCATGATTAATTGCAATTATTATTATTATTGTCTTTGATGGTATTATAGTTACAAGTATTATTATTTTGTTATAATTATTATAAGCTTGGCTGTTTTCAAAGAAAACCCAAGGTATTGTCATAGCCAGCTCGTCGTCAGCCTTCCGCCGTCCGAGTCGTCCAAAAACTTTATTATTGGCCTTAACTTTTGCAATATTGAAGATAGCAACTTGATATTTGGCATGCATGTAAATCTCNGAATGAAGAATGGTGTACTTGAAAGCACTTAATTTCATGGATATTCTGTTTTCTTAGTCTAAGAATATGTTTATGAATACCTGCCCAACCTTTGTCCCTCTTTAAATCTTAATTTGTTTTTGAATTACAATCTTAACTTTGTTTGAGTTGGTATGTCTATTTTTTAACTCGACCAATGCGCTACCTTGTCATTTTTACCATTATAATATACAACATGTAAATGCTCTACAGATTTTACCAACAATGAAGGAAACCAAGTCCTGGTTCGCACTGACAGATGCAGCGTCACTGTGCTTCAGGCTCGAGGCAGAAGGTAACAGTAAGGCAAAAAAAAAAGGCATTATTTTTACATTAACCCTTTGAGCGCTGGACCCGGATTTTGAAGGCCTTTGCAAACAGTTTGGATCCAGATGAGACGCCACAGAACGTGGCGTCTCATCAGGATCCAAACTGTTTGCTATTCTGATAGTATTCTTTGAAATTTTTTTGAAGAAAATGCTAATTTTAGAAATTTAGCAGACAACATTTTAGCAGACGACAAATTTCCCAGCATGCAAAAGGTTAATATTGCGAAAAAATGTAGGGTAGGTAGGTCAGCTAATCCTTGTGTAGTTGTAAACTTCGGTTCATTATACCCAATTTATTAAGACTATGCAATTACATGCAGACAATTTTAAAATCTCTATTTAACACTATCTCTAAGGTAATTGTATTTGATTAACAGTTTAGGAAATATGATCAAATTCAGCACAAATGATCACTTAACATAATAGTCATTTTAGAGATACGACCAAAAATGATCAAAAATTCAATTTGGAAAATCAAAGAAAAGTTTAGGGTCCATTTTCATGAGCACTTGATTTTCCTATCAAATGTGCTCAGTTTGTTTAAATAACAGTATATTTGTTTGGTATAATAAGGTGATATCACAGGTGTATAGGATATATAGCCCCCTGAAAAGTTAACCTTAGGCGTTTGGCCTTGGTTCATATCACTGTGTTTGGGGTGCAATATGTGCTATACCCCTGAACGGCTTATGATATTTAAATCATATTTTGTTACCAAGACAGGATAACAGCTGGGCTCAAAAATAAAAGTATTTATTCTTATATAATAAATGAATTTCTGCCCTTCATTGAACTTGAAGTGTTGTATTGTAGATTACGAGATCGGAAATCGCTGGAACCAGTGTGCGGATATTGCTAAAGACAACAAATATAACCACGTAATGCCATATGCAGACTTCAACGTTGCACTTGCTAGTTTGAGAGGAGGGGATTCCAAAAACGCACGGGGCATGATGGACGGACTTAAGAAAGTTGTCAAGTAGGTTTTTAATTACCCTACTGTCTCATAATGTTTGATGTATGGATAACATTTTTGTCACCAAGGCCCGTATTAAGCCAGAAAGAATATCTCTGTTTGAAATAATATGTTTTTGAAACAATCAAATCAAATGATTAATATTAAAGTTATCTTGAATGATATTGAACATAGTGTTATTCAATTTTTTAAATCACATTTCTTCTTGTCAGAAGATCTTACTAAAAAAAAGAGAGAACATTTGTATGAAGTTTTTACTGAGATTCTTTAAAAATATTTTTTTATTTGACACTTTATAATTATTGAGAAATCAGGTCAAGTTAAGAAGAACAGGTCAGGTTGAGTAAATGATCCAAAAAAGTATTAAAATAATTCATTATTTCAAACAATATAGAAGACTTGATAATGGAACATGGAACTTTGAATTCATGTAATAAAGCCACTTTTCTTCCGTTATATCACAGAAAATGTTTTGTTTTTTTCAGAAACAATGAAGGTGATATAGCGAAGACATACAATGAAGTCACTATACCTGTTATTGAGGCTACAATGGCCTACGAGAATGGAGACTTTGACCACGCTGTGGAAATATTGAGGCCGTTGAAGTATCAGATGTATAGAATGGGAGGCAGCCATGCTCAGGTACATTAGAAGATCGTCCTTGGAAAACTGGGCTAAATGCATGTGCGTAAAGTGTTGTCCCAGGTTACCCTGTGCAGTCTGCACAGGGTTATCGGGGACAACACTTTCCACCTAAACTGTATTTTTGCTTAGAAGAGACTTCCTTTAAACCAAAAATGCCATAAAAGCAGAAAGTGTTATATCTGATTAGCCTGTGCAGACTGCACAGGCTTATCTGGGACGACTCTTAAGGCACATGCATTAAGCCCAGTTTTTCCAGAACCAGGNAAGCCAGAAAGAATATCTCTGTTTGAAATAATATGTTTTTGAAACAATCAAATCAAATGATTAATATTAAAGTTATCTTGAATGATATTGAACATAGTGTTATTCAATTTTTTAAATCACATTTCTTCTTGTCAGAAGATCTTACTAAAAAAAAGAGAGAACATTTGTATGAAGTTTTTACTGAGATTCTTTAAAAATATTTTTTTATTTGACACTTTATAATTATTGAGAAATCAGGTCAAGTTAAGAAGAACAGGTCAGGTTGAGTAAATGATCCAAAAAAGTATTAAAATAATTCATTATTTCAAACAATATAGAAGACTTGATAATGGAACATGGAACTTTGAATTCATGTAATAAAGCCACTTTTCTTCCGTTATATCACAGAAAATGTTTTGTTTTTTTCAGAAACAATGAAGGTGATATAGCGAAGACATACAATGAAGTCACTATACCTGTTATTGAGGCTACAATGGCCTACGAGAATGGAGACTTTGACCACGCTGTGGAAATATTGAGGCCGTTGAAGTATCAGATGTATAGAATGGGAGGCAGCCATGCTCAGGTACATTAGAAGATCGTCCTTGGAAAACTGGGCTAAATGCATGTGCGTAAAGTGTTGTCCCAGGTTACCCTGTGCAGTCTGCACAGGGTTATCGGGGACAACACTTTCCACCTAAACTGTATTTTTGCTTAGAAGAGACTTCCTTTAAACCAAAAATGCCATAAAAGCAGAAAGTGTTATATCTGATTAGCCTGTGCAGACTGCACAGGCTTATCTGGGACGACTCTTAAGGCACATGCATTAAGCCCAGTTTTTCCAGAACAAGGTTCATTAAGTCTTAAGGTGGCCCAATACTGTTGAGTTATCAGATGCATATAATGGGTGGCAGCCATGCTCAGGTACATGAAGACTTAACCCTTTGCATGCTGGGAAATTTGTCGTCTGCTAAAATGTCGTCTGCTGAATTTCTAAAATTAGCATTTTCTTCGATTTTTTTTTCTAAGACCACTATCAGAATAGCAAACAGTTTGGATCCTGATGAGACGCCACGTTCTGTGGCGTCTCATCTGGATCCAAACTGTTTGCAAAGGCCTTCAAAATCCGGTTCAAGTGCTCAAAGGTTTAAAGTGGCAAATTACTGTTTCTCTGGTGTTAGACTCTAACCTGCTGGCCTTCAGCTCCAACTTATATCTTCTACATGTATACACTTTTAACTTAAAAATAGCAGGCTTTCAGGGAACATTTGGCCAATTTTCAAAAACAAATTGCAACCTTTCTTACAATACAATTGCTTCAAGCACTCCCTTTTCAGACTTGTAAATTACAGATTACTTTGTAATATTTCTTCAATAATGCTTTACTGTTTTCACATTACTTTCGTGAATCGTATTGTCCTGCAGAGTGCGGGAGGAACTTTTTGTTAACCCTTTGCATGCTGGGAAATTTGTCGTCTGCTAAAATGTTGTCTGCTAAATTTCTAAAATTAGCATTTTCTTTGATTTTTTTTCAAAGAATACTATCAGAATAGCAAACAGTTTGGATCCTGATGAGACGCCACATTTTGTGGCGTCTCATCTGGATCCAAACTGTTTGCAAAGGCCTCCAAAATCCGGTTCCAGCACTCAAAGGGTTAATAAGTGTCTACATTTTAACACATGACATTATACATTGAATTCGTAACACACTATGCCATACCCGTTAAAATTCAAGTTTGTTTCCGAAAGCTTGACATTTAGAACAATGGGAAATAAAGAAGTTTGTGTACGTGTTTGTGTTTTTAAGTAGAGTAAGTCTCCTATGCAGTAGTTTATTTGCAAGAAGAATTTTTTAATGTTAAAACAGGTAATTGTGTCATATTTATAAAAATGCATTTTCAATGTATATCGTTGATGTTAGGATTTTTTCTGGAAATTATCAAAATATGACTTAACATGGATCCGGCCATCATTGCCTAGGCTGTCATGGATAAGAACCATCCTTATCCGCTTTCTATGTGTGAAGGGATAATGTGAATTTTTCTGTTATGTTTGACATTAACTATTCTAAAAAGAAACTAGAGCTTGTCACAGTAGTGCCAAATCCCCACCGAAATGTGTTTGCTTGTATGAGAACATTTGTTTGAGAGAGTAGAATAATATTTGTTAAACATGGCACCTGTGTCATCTATATATATTTCAAGGATCAATTAGTTATATAGTGTTGGAGTTATGCTGTAGAGAATAAAATATATGGAAATGAAAGAAAGGGAGGTAATTAAAAAAGAAGACTTTAAACAGTTACTGTTCTTGATCACTGTATTTTTCCTTAAACTCATCTATTCATCTTACAGTGAATACTTCATTGTTCAAATTAAAATATTGTTGTAAAATAAGATAAAGGGAGATATTAAAAATTGAAAAGGAAAAATATTTACTATGAAATTAAATTGAATATAATTTAAAATTATAAAAAAAAAATATATATAAATAAAATAAAATAAAAAAACAAAACAAAAAAAAACAACAAAGAGGAATAATTCTAAAACTACAGCCGAAAGAGTTATTGTTCATGTTCACTGCAGTTCTCCTAGATGCCATCTGTTTATATTTCTAGATTCAAGTAAATCCCTTCAGCAGATTTAGAGTTATGCTCCTGACACAAATTTACTTTGTAATTAAATAAAGGGAGATAATTCAAAAAGTAAGGTAGATAGAGTTATGGTTCTTAGTCACTGCACTTCTCCTACTTGCCATCTGTTTATATTTTAAGTTTCAAGTAAATCGCTTCAGTAGATTTAGAGTTATGCTCCGGACAAAAATTGACTTTGAAATTAAATAAAGGGAGAAAATTCAAAAAGTAAGGTAGATAGAGTAATGGTTCTTAGTCATTGCACTTCTCCTAGTTGCTATCTGTTTATTTTTCAAGTTTCGAATAAATCCCTTCAGTAGATTTAGAGTTATGCTCCGGACAAAAATTAACTTTGAAATTATATAAAGGGAGATCATTCAAAAACTAAGGTAGATAGAGTTATGGTTTTTGGTCACTGCACTTCTCCTAGTTGCCATCTGTTTATATATTCCAAGTTTAAAGTAAATCCATTGATGAGATTTGGAGTTATGCTCTGGACAAAGTTTCGGACGGAAAAACGGACCCACAGATGGACTGACAGACGGACGCACAGACGGATGGAGACTATTACTATATCCCCTCCGAAAAATTTTGGTGGGGATAATAATCAGATATCTTCAAAATTAAATTTCTACAATCTTGCTTCTGTTCCTCCATATTAAATTTATTAATGATTTATGCAAAATGATGATATTTTGGTAATAAAAAGTGGTTTAGGGTATGTACAAACATAAAAAGTAGGTGAACATCCATGCCATTTCATTTTTAAATAACTTAAAATGCGTTTCAATTTCAGAGGGATATATTCAACAATTTGACTATTCATGCTGGTTTGCGTTCAAAGCGGCCAGAAAACCGAAATTATGCGAGGTAATTCACATTGTGCTATTTACACTGTTGTCTTCTTGTGTCAAATCAGTCTGTGGAGAAGTAACTGGATCCAGTAAGTACCTTTCCATAAAAAAAAAATCTAAAATAATGAATTAAAATGAAATTTTACATTTGCAACACTATGTGCACAATTGTTGTCAGGAAAAATGCTGTGCTATTTAAAATAAGCTATAAATTTTNTTATATTTCCAGTCAGTTACCTCAATCAAGGGTGTTATATGTATAACAGAATGTTATGTTTATATTTCCAGTCAGTTACCTCAATCAAGGGTGTTATACGTATAACAGAATGTTATGTTTATATTTCCAGTCATTTACCTCAATCAAGGGTGTTGTACCATAACAGAGTGACATTGTTTAGTTTTCAGTCTATTAACTTATTTAAGGGTGATGTACGTATAACAGAATGCTATGTTTATGTTTTCAGTCAATTACTTCACACAAGGAAGCAACTAAAAGGAGACAGTCCCCTTGCAGACAGACTGTTGCCTAGGCTCACTACTGCCTAGGGTCATCCCGGGAAGACTTTAAAAAATTATTGAAAACTCTTTTAAATTATGAATTTTTAATTGTATTATGAGATAATTAACACAGCTTTTGAATTAGATAAACATTACTGTGACTTTGTGTTGATCATATAGTCCTGTTTTGTCATAGTGCACCCCCTTATCCCTTATGACAAAAAATTTTGATACGCCAAATAAACATTTATGAGCAATATGTTTCAAAAATAAATGACAAGGGAAAGATTAAAAGTGAATGAACAGAATGAGTGAAAACAGCTTATCATTTAGGTTAGTGCTTAGCGATTATACCATTAAAAAATGGTATCGTAACTTATTTTTGTATATTTTGATATAGTATTTTATGATCGAGCCTTGCTATGGGAAAATGGGACTTAAGGCATATGCGTAAAGTGTTGTCCCAGATTATCCTGTGCAGTCCACACAGGCTAATCAGGGACAATACTTTCTGCTTTTATTGCATTTTTCAATGAAAGGAAGTCTCGTCTAAGGGAAAATCCATGTAAGACGGAAGTGCGGACTACACAGCCTAATCTGGGACGATACTTAATGCACATGCATTTAGCCCCATTTTCCTAGAGTATGGCTCAATTTTGTTTTTGCTTTTAACTATTGTATATGCGAGTTTGAATCAAGCTGAATTTTCTAGTCACTGGATATGGTTTTATGGTATCGCCAATGAATTATTGTTTACAGTCAACAGAACTTATTTTGTATGCCCCCTTCTTCGAAGAAGAGGGGGTATATTGTTTTTGGCCTGTCTGTCTGTCCTGTCTGTCATTGTATGTGTGTGTCAGTCGAACAAATTTTACCTTGCTGATAACTTTTGCAATATTGAACATTGCGACTTGATATTTGGCATGCATGTGTATATCATGGAGCTGCACATTTTGAGTGGTGAAAGGTCAAGGTCATCCTACAAGGTCAAAGGTCAAATATATGGGTCAAAATCGCTCAAAAGGGGGCATAGCGTTTGACAAACACATCACTTGTTTCTGTTTTGTGTATGCATGCATGTTGAATTATAATTCTTTGTTGAAAAAATATTCATGTTATTCAGATAATTTATATTCAGATAAATTATTCAGTTAATGATGCTCTTTGTGATAACAGTATATTTTGTTTTACAATAAAATTGAATACATTTAACAATCTTTCTGTTATGTTTTGTGTGCTTATTGGGAACTGCATCATCATATATATAGCCATGCTGCAACATTGTTCTAGATTTGTAAAATAACAGACTGTAAAGCCTTATTTTTCGTGGGATTTTAATTTTTGTTGATATCTTGGATCAACCGATCCACGAATTTAACACAAAATCATCGGAAATTGACAGATGCGAATTCAGCGTTTTTTTTCCAAAATCAGAAATCCACTTATTTATGTGTCCACAAAAAAGTACTTTTAAGAAGAAAAAAACACACACAATTTCATGACAAGTAATATAAGTTATTTTACAGCAACTGTATAAGTTCTCTTTTAACCTAGATTACTTTGGACAACTGTGAAGCAGGAAAACTGAGTAGCGCTGGTTTCTCTTTAAAGGGAATGCAAACCCTGAAGCTTGCATTCTTGTTTAATGTCCCTAAATAGGTATATTTTTGATATGCTCTTAAAAAAAGTTCTTTAAAAAGCTATTACAAAACTCCTATTAATGGGGCATAAGTCAATCACAGGGCGCAATCTTAAACTCGTGTCACTGCAAATCAATGGGGGAAAATTCTTCTTTCTGTTCTTATAAATCAATTCTCAGCCATAAATTATGCCTGTCCCAAACATTCAAGTGTCCATACTATATCAGAAATCTCTTATCCCTTTGCATGCTGGGAAATTTGTCGTCTGCTAAAATGTCGTCTGCTGAATTTCTAAAATTAGCATTTTCTTCGATTTGTTTTCAAAGAATACTATCAGAATAGCAAACAGTTTGGATCCTGATGAGACGCCACGTTCTGTGGCGTCTCATCTGGATCCAAACTGTTTGCAAAGGCCTTTAAAATTCGGTTCCAGCGCTCAAAGGGTTAAACATGTGTATCATTTGAAGAACTTTCAAGAAACTTGCCTAGATCATTGAGATTATTTGTGGCGTGTTCTGAGAAAACTGGGCAAAATGCTTGTGCGTAAAGTGTCATCACAGATTAGCCTGTGCAGTCCGCACAGGCTAATCGGGTACGACACTTTCTGGCAAAATTGGATTTTTGCTTAGAAGAGACATCATTTAAAGGAAAAATTCCATAAAAGCGGAAATTGTCGTCCCTGATTAGCCTGTGCGGACTGCACAGGCTAATCTGGGATGACAATTTACGCACAAGCATTTTGCCCAGTTTTCTCAGAACACTCCACATTTGCAGAAGGGGCAAGTCTGTCAAGGTCAAGATCACACTTGAAAGAAACACATTTTAGCGTCCAATTTGTGTCCATTCCATACTTCCCATATCTCTGTGAATAAGTCCCTTCAAGGTTTGTAAAGTTAAACTATTTACTGTGGAAACTTACGCCTGTCAGCAACATGTCAAGCCCATTGTCAAGAATGCTTGTTATTACTCAATAAGCTAGACCATGCCCATGTTTGTAATTTTACCTTTTAGTGTGACCTTGACCATTGGGATAGGGGCATAGGACTTGCTTCGTGTCAAAATAATTTTAAAATTGTCTTATTAATGATGAAGTTGCAGTCTAGACACAGATTTTACCATTGTACGTAAGTGTGCATGTAAAGAGGTTGCATGTATAATTCAGCTAATGTAAAGTTTAAGTTTAGTAAAGGGGTTATATACTTATTGAAAACTGTGTGTGTCTTTAAAAAAATACTCATTCTATTCACTGGGAAGGGATAAAAATACTCATTCTATTCACTCAGAAGGGATCATAATACATGTAGTAGTGAATACATAGCTTTTCAATCACTGTTCAAAATACATGTTGCAAAATGGCAACTTCTGTTGTTTCAGTTCTGATTTAGTGTATGACTATGTCTGCGGTGCTTGCGAAAGTAAAAAGATTGAATCAAGTGCTGATTATTTTTGTGTAACATGTATACATTTTTTCGGCGGAAAATGTATTTCTCACCATGATCAATTATATGCAAATCATTTCAAATATGGAACAGGAGAAACAAATAAATGGCCTCTTACACAGACAATGGAGGATTTGCTACTGAAATGTGATATCCTCAAGGACATGAAACTGGAATCTTTCTGTCAGGACCACAGTAAGCTGTGTTGCAGTGCGTGTATTATACTGAATCACAGGTTAGTTACGCTTGATTCGTCATACTACTACCCCTGGTACGGAAAATATACTAACACGTACCCGGCCAATTTAGACTGTTCCCGCCCAAAATCCGATGTCCTAAAATGTGCTACAGAATACGAAACAAAATTCTCTTTGAACAAAACCTGCCTCAACATGCTTTTAGAGTAGAAGTTTCAATAATATAGAGGCCATTTTACAGAATATTGACATATAATATGAACATAATTAATTTGAAAAAATAAGCCGACAATGACCAATTAAGCGTTAGAATTCCCGGGTACGTTTCAGTATATTTTCCGTACCCGGGGTACATTTAAGGATACTTAAGAGTACCCGGGGTACATTTAAGTAGTACCCGAGCCGACAATGACCAATCGAGCCTTAGCTACACACAATCATGTAATAGATTGGGAAAACCCTATCAATATCAGATGGTAGAAACATAGCTGGCCCATTTTAATCCTTTCAAAATCACTTAACTTCTCAACAGTTATAATTTATCTAAGAATCTAGAAGGTACTGTTATTAAAATAGAAAAACTAATTTCCTTTAATTAATTTCTTTAGTTTGGATTGATCTATTTTGTTGTTAGTTTGCATGAAGGTAGTTTACATGCATACCCAGACAGGAATTTTATTTGGGGCCAGTAGGGTGTAGGTCATTGCTACTAAAAAAGAAAAGTTTTCATTTAATAACGTTACATTTCATTGCAGTATTTTGCTGACGTTTGTCTTCTTAGTTATTATATAAGGTGACTGATTGAAAACGTAGATTGCACTTTAAAAGGATTTTTTTTTTAATTTAGACTCACAATGTTTGTCAAGATATGGACTGTTTTGAGTACTTTTTTAGTGTTTCTTTTTCAAAGAGACAAGTTATACATGTTAAATACATATAAATAATACATGTGGTAATTATGATTCATGTTGCTGTTTCAGACAGTGCTCCAATGTGACTCTTATTTGTGATTCAGTCAACAAGATGTCATTGGATTTGCAACAGTTGTCGATCAATCTTCAAACAATGATTGATGAGCTAAATAATTTCAAGAGTACACAAGGGGCTAGCATTCAGTCCATGGAGGTTTTGTTTAGTGAAAAGCTCCGAGAAATCCGAGACCTGCGTAAGAAATTGAATGCTGCTTTGAATGCACTAGATAATACAACCTTGAAAGATTTGGATGAAATGAGGACCACGTTGCAAACTTCTCTCGATAAAGATATTGACAACTGCAGAAGACTGAAGAATGAACTGAAACAACTCAATGAAGCTGTAAATGTCTTTTGTTATAATAGCAAGAAAGAAATTGAGTTCATAGCCAGCAGAAAATGTCTGGACAAAATACATGAGTCTAAGACATATCTGACGGAGAACCCTGTGAAGATGCAGAGTTCAATAATATTCATAGCAACCAATGACATCAAGTGGTGCTTGTCTAAACAGTCAAGTCTAGGGAGGATTGTAGACAGTATGCAGTCTCTTATGCTCAATATAAATTCAGACGAAATGTTGATTCTGAAGAGGAAATCCATGTGTAAAATAAGAATGCCATGTGACACAAGTCCGAATTACAGCATCTATGGCACCTGCTGTCTGCCTTGTGGCCAGGTCATTGTCACAGATTACTATAATTTCAAAGTGAAGCTGTTGGACCAGAATTACAATGTATCCAGTCACTGTGATGTGTCTGGTCCTCCAGGTGACATTTGCCATATCACATCCAATGAGGTGGCTGTAACTTTTGATTATAATGTGCAGTTTATATCTTTGAGCAATGGGCAGCTGGTGAATGGGAGGAAGTTTCAGTTACCCTTCTCGAAAAAGTGCACTAAATGCGCATTTAATGCGCATTAAATGCGCTTTTAATGCGCATTAAAGCGCATGTTATTGGCACCGTATTTTTTGCTAAAAAAATACGGTGCCAATAACATGCGCTTTAAAGCGCATTTAACTAAACAAGTGCATTTTTCTGTTCAAATAATACACTTTTTGAGTGTATAAATGCACTTTTGTGTGTATTTTAAAGTGTATTTAAGTGTTTTTTTAAATGAATTAATACGCTTAAGTACATTTAAGTGTATTAATTCGCTTACCGTTTTTTTTGTACCCCAAAAAGTACACTTCAAGCGTATTTTAAGCGTTTTAATTTACTTAGGAAAACATGAAAAATACACTTAAATACGCTCTAGTGTATTTTTTGAAAAAAATACGCTTTAGTGTATTTTTTGAAAAAAATACGCTCTAGTGTATTTTTTGGAAAAAATACGCTCTAGTGTATTTTTTGAAAAAAATATGCTCTAGTGAATTTAAAAGAAAAACGCTCTAGTGTATTTTTTAGTGTTTAAGTGCACTTAAGTGTATCTTTGAAAAATGTCTATTAAAAAAAACATTTGTTTGGATACGAAAAGTGGCCAGTTTAAATATGATCCGAAAGAACAACAGCAAATAAACTTTGAAAATAAACACATTTATTAACATAAATCATTTTAAAATAAACAAGTAGTTAATTAAAAGCTTTTCCGCTTTCCTCTGCAACTGCTTCCCCCTGTCCCTATACTGTCTCAATAACTTGAGAAGTAGCTGTTCTGGGAGAATGAGTTTTTGGCAGCTGCTGCAATCAACTACACACAGCTTTGCACTTAAAAACATGTAATTAATGGATAGCGAGGTGTTATGGAAATGTACTTGTAACCACTTTTGTTGTTGTTAGGTACAGACTAGTCCCCTAGACAAGGTAAAGCAGCAAAAATAACATGCGCAAATTATGGGATGCGCTGTCTTGTCTAAAATACTGTCTGACTATAAGCTTTATATGACTTACTAAATGAGCCTCGCTCTGAGAAAACAGGGCTTAATGCATGTCTGTTAAGTGTTGTCCTATATAAGCCTGTGCAGTCTGCACAGGCTTATCAGGGGCTACACTTTCTGCTTTTATGTGTTTTTTTTTTATTTTAAAGAAGTCAGTGACATTCCAAGAAGGGAGATGATGTGTAGTCGGGACAGCTCTACTAAGGTGAAATTTAACTTCTGACCTCTAAGTGAGACCTTGACCTTTGTCATAGGGGGACAACATGCTGATATTTCAAAATTGCAAGATATGTAATGCAGTTGCAGTATCAACACATTCTATAAAGCTCAGATTTAATCTTTGATCTCCTAGTGTGACCTTCACCTTTGAACTATGGACATGTTTCTTACATGGGACAAACTATATCAAGTTGGTGAACATATCTGATGATTTTTGTTTCGTATTCATTATTTGCAGTTATGTCAAACTTGCACAATCAATGATGAAGCAACTTTTTGGACAAGCTCGGACGGACTAATTCATGCATGCATGTACACTTAAACATTGTTACAGCTGTCTGGAGCTTTTTGCAAGCAGGCTCGAATAAAAAATGAATACAATTTCACAATTTATCAAGTTGGATTGGTAAAATGAAATAACCAGTTATTTACAACTTTTAACAGTTTTATTACTTATAATTAACAAAGGGTATCAAAAGGTTAATGAAGTACAAAACAATCCGATACATGCAGTGAGAGATAATTCTGATAAACGATATTGCACTGTCACAAAACAACAACAACAACTAATTGCATTCAAATGAAATTAATAAATGCGAATTAAATCATTACTTTAATCACTTTTGTAAAATGCGTTGAACTTTCATGCCAATAATCAAATAAATTTATTTTGTATGTCATAACATATGAGGTTTAATCAGTCATCAAACAGTTTACATTGACTAGAATGTATGAAATACTTTTCCTCATGCGCATGCAGACATAAAAGTTTGCGGGTATGGTATATTTTACAATTAAGAATTAAAGACCAGGGATTTATTTTATATTAATATTAATACAACACGTATAAACATAATGTTTCAGAATGGATTTTTTTGTAAACAAAATCTAAGAATTCCATTGCTTGACGGCACTAAAGTATTCACTGACTAGCTATTAGCAACTTATTCTGAAGCAACATTTTGGAAATTTAATTTAAAATTATAAACAACACTAGTTCATACACTATCAAAATGTTGAAAAGTTTCATTAAATTTATTTACTGACTTTTTGGAAATTTCTTAAACAATTACCTCTATAAGCAACACAATTAAATATGCAAGCACTGGCCCGTTTAAGCTTTAGAGCTATAGTGTATTTAAAATGCAAAAAATTGCCAAATTATCAATGAAAAAGTGTTAAAAACGCTGTATTATTTTTCAATTTTGATTGATGCTTATCTATAAACAAAACAAAATATTTTAAACAATAATTAACGTTATTTGGCTCTTTTCAATATGATGTATATATATTTTTTTTTAAACTTTGAAAAATTCATTTTAAATTGCAATTTTTGCCAATCTGTGACAAATTCTCTTTAATGAACAAACAACTATACCCCAAATAATTTTTAAATATTTGAAACGTTTCATCTACAGTATGTACTATTACATAAAATAAGCTACTGATATTTATAAGCAAACCTTAAAAATGCCTCAAAGTCATCGTCCAGCCTTAAAACCCTTTTCAAGCCCTCTGGAATCGGGAGCTGTTTTATTGAGCCATCAATATCGCCATGGCAACTCAGGTAAGAGCGGATGTGGTATCGGCACCTACGTTTCAAACTCATCTGTTCCTGTACCTCGATCTTAAACCAGTGTCGCCACGTGACTCGACAGCTTCCTTCGTGTACCCAGGGATTCAAGGGTGAAAGGAAAGCCCCGGCTAGTGTTAAATACGCTCTGATTTTTGCTGCCGCTACAAAAGATCATGTTTTATATCCGTTAAATAAACTTTGAAATTAGACCTTTTTCTAATATTTTTACTTTCGGAAATCAATCAAAGGATGAAGGATAAAATCTGAACCAGAATAGCGTTGCCATTATGAAACAGGAATTTTATTGCACTAATTAAACTGACTAAAAAACTTCTGTTGCTTAGTAACAATA